>OVBE01007455.1:0-18464 GCA_900406425.1 Iberis pinnata
TCTTTGACCAAATCTTTTGAATAGATAGGGTATCTTGATCTTCAAGCTTATCCAACAGAAGTCGTCTACTATATTTGTTAATTTTTGTTCTTTGTCCTTTAAAATATGCAGAGGTAATTAAAACTATGGCTTGTGTAATTTTTCTTTTAAAAAAAGAGACCTTTTGGCTTGTGGGTTTTGTTTATGGTCATTTTTAGATTTTATCCACTTGTCTCATTTCTTTTAATTTGTGCTTCTCGTATTAGTTCATTTGCTTAACTAATTAGAAGAAACTATGTCTAGCTCATCATTAATCAACACTCAATTGAATATGAATTTTTGGTGATCTTAATTTGTTAAAAAAAATATTGGCAGCTATATGTTGGAGTCGCGTTCTAACGTGCCTTGTAGAAGCGACTTTAAATAAGAATAGGCCTCCCCAAGAACCTTATCAATTTTCACATGAAGAACTTGTACAAACTATAAAGGAAGAGCATACATCGGTATTTGAAGGTTGTAGCATAAACCAAGCTCTTAAGCGTATTCAATCTAAAGGACTAGTGAAACTGAATTCAAGAAACGTAAGTAGAAAACATTATTTTGCAATACCTATATAAATGTTGAATTTAGGATCGTCGATCCTGGATTTAGGTTCGTATTTGATAAAGTGGATTACAAGTGAAACAGAGAGAGGCGCGTCGACAGGTCTGACGCGCTTAGATGGTTAACACAAAGTATCCAGGTCCTCGAAAGGTTACTTTAACTTCTCTCTACGGCTTTCTCTCTATAAATGCCAACCCTCTTTCACTTTGGGTTCACCCCTTATTTAGACCCGTTTCATCATCATTCATCTATGCATGGCAGTTGGCTAGGCGTCTTGTTCCCTTTGCGAGTCGGCCCGTAGGTCACTGTTCGCTGAGCTAGAAGGGGTTAGGTGCACTATTCCAACAGCAGTCCCACGCGCTTCATCGACTCTACGAGTTGGACCGCGCGTCGATGGGCTTCGGTTGTGGGCTCGGTCCTATTGGGCCTAGGCCCTTATCCAACAATAAGTCCCTCCACCAGTTCGACGAAACCAACGTATTTTTGGGTCGTCAGATACAGTGTGTCTTTTTGGCCCAATTGGATCGAGTCGGGCCTTCGTCTGCTTTGTCGTCATCCAAGCGCGTCTAAAAATGATGAGCTGGCATCCCTAACGGTTGGCGCTTACATCGAGGATAGTTGGCTTTGTTGAGAAGATATTGTTTCTCGGTCACCCATCATGTTGTCGGTTTGTCTGCCGCTCGCTTCCCTCTATCGACTTTTTGTATCCCGGTCAGACTTACATGGGATGCTTCGGCTTCTGGTCACCTCTCTATATATACCCCTTGGTCTCTCTATTATTTTCACTTCGCATTCCTGACTAAAGTATTTTTCTGCTCTCCCTTGTCTCTACTTTCTCTCTCTAGCTTGTGGTTATTTTCCTTTTGTCGATGCAATGGGCTGCGATCTGATGAATCTCGAGATGGGTAGTGGTACTAGTGCGTCTGGAGACGCGTCATCAAGCCGCAAAACTGAGTCTTCTGCAGGTTACTCACCTCGCCGATCTGACCCTACGACTAGTACGTCGTCTGGGGGCGCGAGGGACGAAGGGTCTGAAAGGGAATCGGCAGAGCATCACGGTCAGACTACGAACCAAAGGTCATCTACTTCCAAAGATCATATCGATGCGATCCTGCTGTTGGTGAGGCAAAGGATCCAAACTGCTACTGCACAGGGCGATCCGATTGATTATATCCCCCTCGCTGTGAGAACGAGAGTGCTCGCGGAGAGACGTATCGACGTGCATAATCCAAGGGAGATCTCTTCAAATGGGGGTGCGGTGTGAGGAACTGCGACCCCTACTATAGAATTGTTCGTTCCTCGACGAGACGAGGAAGGTTCATCTGCTGCTCCACCTAGAGATATTGACGAGATTACCGGGGTTGGGGCCTCGACCATGAATAGGGCGCGTCATTTGAGAATGGTGAGGCAGTGTGGCTTCGAGGATCCTAACTTCGTGTTTAGGGTCCCGTGTCCTAGACAGTGACCGTGGGAGCCTCCGCAGGGTTATTTCGCTGTGTTCGAGGATTATTTCGTCGATGCGCAGCTATGGTTTCCTCTCCCGAAAGTCTTCGTTTCCTATTGTGCACGGCGACGGATGAGTATCTCCCAAAACACGGTTGCAACATTTTGCAATTTGGTTGGGATGCTGGTTTTGGCCGCTGAAGTGGGCATCGACGTTTGTGGGAGGTTCTTCGAAGAAATGACGCAAATTTTTCCGAGCACCAGGACGATCAACAAGGTCTGCTATTGGACGAGGATGTTCTACGTCTCCTGGAAGAACCAATATAAGGTCGTCGGCGGAGTGCCGAGAAAGATATGGGACTGGCAGCGTCGATGGTTCTATGTGAAGGTTAACGAGGCGTCCATTCCATCGTGCGCCTACAATTATTCCATGAGATGAAATATGTGTATTGGTAGAGCCTCACGTTGTCTCTGTGTTTTCTTCAGTTCGCACTAACCAGTTCGTTGTTTGTTGCAGATTTTCTGCTTCCCATCAAGAAAGTTTTCCCCAGGCTTTTTCTACAACATTTGGAAGATACAAGCATTGGGATTGATGCCGTGGAACTACATAACTCGCACCAAGGTTAACAAGCGTTGGCTGATTTTTGCTCGAGGTAAGTCTATTCATTGCGTCGATTAGTATCGTTTGTGTCGTATTGTTATTAATCGGTCTTCTTTCAGTTGATTGGGATCGCTGCCCTTTGCTTCGTCCAAAAACTATGACTGGAGGTTACGTTGAAAAGCTAAGAGCCGCGGCTCTAAAGAGATAAGCTGAAGCTGCTACAAAACTGTTGGGATCGGTCAAGGTTCCTGAGGTGGTTCAAGGCGGCGATGGTGCGGCAACTGAGGTCGCGGCTGAGGAGAAGCCTGCCGAGGTACCTGCCGCAGTTAACCTTTCTGAGAAGGCAGCCGGGAAACGGATTCTCCAAGTCCCTTCTAAAAGGAGGAGGATTCCTGCTGAAGAAGTGAGAGCGCAGAAGAAAGGTTTCAACGCGAAGCTGACAATCAACGAACCCACTGACGCTCCTACGATCGCCGATGTGCCTACTGACGTTGTTGTGGTCATCGATGCTGAAACTGTTGCCGACGAGGCTCGGGTAGAAGAGCGTTCGATCGTTCAGGTCAAAACATAGGAGAGGGAGAGTCCCGAGGACAAATAGGAGAGGAGCGGCTCCGATGATGGAGAGGAAGGGGATATGGAGATTGAGGAGGGAACGGTCGGGGGAGCAGGTCGTGCTATTTAGAGGGCACTGAGAAGCTCCCCTTTGACTTTCATTATAACAATGTTCTCCGGATGCATGAGGATCATGTTCCCTGCAGGGAGTTAGTGAGTCAGTTGATCCCTCTGGGATATTTTGATCAGTCGGACACGCGGTACAAGTCAAAAGAGATGTTGGACGACTTCTCCGCATCTTATGTGATGGTAAGGTTTCTTGCATACATGTTTGTATTACGTCGAGCTGTACTGATTTATGAGTGTTCGTGCAAACTGGAATGATGGTGAACCACATATTTAAGTGGTTTAAGTTGAAGGTGTGGTTGGTCCATGAGGCGATGATCGCGCTGCACGATCAAGTGGAAAAATACATCGGGCTATACCAGGGTGAAAAAGAGAGGTCCAAGGACTTGGCCTCGGTAGGTGAAAGGCTCAATGCGCAAGCGTATGAGGCGTACGTGCTTGCTGGTAGGGCAACGACAGAGATGAAGCTGACCACGTCTGAGCGCGAAGCCATGAAGGTCGAAAAGGACGAGCTTGTTGTACGTAAAGATGAGCTCGAAGATGAGGTGAAAAGACTCCGCAAGGAGAACCGCGTGTTGGCCATTCGGTGCGACAACGCAAACAAAGAGAGATCGCACATGCAGATGAAGGTCGATTCTCAGGTTAGGGAAGCGATTAAAGAGACCGACAAAGCTTGGGTTGCGTCTGTCGAGGCACGCTTTAGTAAGGTGCGTGAACACTTGGAGGGTATGCACGAGGCTCGACCTCTTGACGAGGCTATCGCCTGTTATCAGAAAGCTGGGGAGCTCTTTGATATGGTTGTCAGTTTCGGTGGCGCGGTGCCCAACATTCTCCGCGAGTCTCTTGTCAAGCAACTTAAGGCAAAAGATGAAGCTAGGGGGCTGATCGCAGCCGTTGATCTTTCTGCTGAGGACTTAGCGGGTCTGTCGATGCGTCTAGAGGAGGTTCTTTAGCCTGTCGATGATTAGGGCTCGTCGGTTCAGCCTGCTGGGGCGACCGATAGTGGAGCATATGATGGTGTGAATGATGGTGTTGCTTAGTGCGCCATTTTAGGATTTTTCTGTCGTTTTTTATTGTTGTTGTTTTAAGTCTATCTTTTGGCCGCTGTTGCGGATTTGTAAGAACACTTAGCTTTAATGGAGATTTCTTGCCTTCGTCTCTTTGTTGCTTCTTTTGTACTTCTATTTTATTATGGTCGGTTATGTCTCATTTGCGCAAGTGCGAGGCTGCATTAGCCTCGGCTTTCCCTATGTATTCCAGGTCGTCGACGATCCTGCGAGTCTGGGTTCAGCTTATGAGGTGATCGAGGTGCGTTGGAAAATGTGAGTTTATTGCTCGGCTTTTCAGATGCAAGTGTTATTGCATAATTGTTCCTTATTCCCATAGTGAGCGTTTAGCTAGAACGTCACTGCAAGCTATAGGCTCGGCTTTTGTTTGTGCGAAGCTTGGCTTGGCTTTTGTTTGTGCGAGGCTAGCTTGGATTTTGTTTCATTTTTCGAGGGTCGTCTCGGTGAGGCTTAGCTTGGCTTTTGTTTCCCCCCCCCCTCCACCATAGCTAGACCCTTATTCTGGGCTGCTTATGTACCCATTATAGAGGGATCAAGCCATCTATAGTTCATGGTGCGTGAGGTGGCGCGCATTCCAAGAGCGAGGTTGCATTGTCCAATCTAGGTCGGCTAGCTAGTATACACCTAGTTTAACGATTTTGACGACTTGGTAGGGACCTTCCCATTTCATGTCGAGTTTTCCTGCTCTGTGCTCCTTCGTGTTGTCGAAGACGTGGCGTAGCACTAAGTCGCCTTCATAGAATCATCGGACGTTTACGTTCTTGTTGTAATACTTTGTTGCAGCTTGATGGTAGTTTTGGATGTGTAGGGATTCTTCTGCTTCGTCAAGTCGATCATGCAGCATCGTGTCGTTAATGTTGCTGTTCTTGGGGAGTTTTAGCCAGGGAGAAGGGAGTTTGGTTCGTTGCTCTTCTCGGCGTTGTTTGGTGCGACCACAGTACTCCATCCAGCTCGTCGGCCCACAAGCCCTTCTTCTTCTCCAGTCTCTTTTTTAGGCTGCCAACGATGATTTTTTTTTTTTTGCTTCGGCTTGGCCATTTCCTTGCGGATATCACGGTGTTGAGTGGCTGAGTCGGATCTTCTATTTTATGCAGAATTTTTCGAATTGGTGGGAGCAGAACTGCGTCCTGTTATCTGTGACGATCTCATAAGGTAGTTCGTGCCTGCATATGACGTATTTCCAAACGAAATTTTGTACCTGGGTGTCATGTATTTCAGCGTAAGATTTGGCTTCGACCCACTTGGTGAAGTAATCCGTTATGACACGAAGGAATTTTTGTCCTCGCAAAGAGGGCATTGGCCCAACGATATCCATTTCCCACCATATAAAGGGGTAGGGGGACGTTGAGCTACGCTGGAGCTCTGTTGGTTGATGGACATTTGGGAGTGACGTTGATACTGTTCACATTTTAGGGCGTATTTATGGCAGTCGGCAATCATGGTGGGCCAGAAGTGGCCATGCCTCTTGATTTAAAGTGCCAGGGCATGTCTGTTAGAATGATTACATCTCGCGCCGTCGTGCGTCTCGCGAATGATGCGCTATGTTTCTTCTGGACTGGGGCAGGTTAGCAAGATGTCGATGGAATCTCGTCACAGTAGGTTTTCATCCATCATCGTGTAGTGAGCAGCCTTGGCTTTCAGTCACCGTGCTGCCCATTTGTCATCGGGCAGGTTGCCATCAGCTATGTAAATTTTGATCTCGTCGCGCCAGTCGGTGACGGGGGTTTCATGGTCTGCACCGAACTCGGCATCATCTTCCGCGATGTCGTGATCCTCGATGAAGTGGATGAGATCGAGACTTATACTGGGCTTCTGGATCTCTTCGTTGGGGATGGTGCAGTGGAGGTGAGAGTCGCTTGAGGAGGCGATGGTTGCTAGTGCGTCTGCTATTTTGTTCTCGCTCCTCGGGATCTTGACTATCTCAAAATACTCTAGTTCCCTAGCTAGGTGTTCGACGACGCATATGTATGCATCCATTCTTTCGCTCTTTGCCTTGTAATCTCCCATGAACTGGCTTGCGACGAGCTGTGAATCTCAAAATGCTCGGATTTGCGTTGCCCCGATGCCTTTCGCTAGTTTGAGACATGCTATGATTGCTTCATATTCTGCTTCGTTATTTGACGCGTTGAAGCTCAGGCGAAAGGATTGCTCTAGAATTTCGCCTTTTGGGGATTCTAGATGTATTCCAACCCCTGATCCTCCTGAACAAGAGGACCCATCGACGTGTAATTTCCATATTTGAGGTGCTTTGGCGCCTTCGATTAACTCTGGTGCAAGCTCAGTGATGAAGTCTACCAACACCTAAGATTTCGCGCTTGTTCGCTCTCTGAAGTCGATGTCATACTTGCTGATCTCGACAGCCCACTTGGCCATCCTTCCCGACTGGCTTGGACTGTGTAATATGGCGCGTAGGGGTTGGGCCATCAAGACCGCGATTGATTGTAGCTTGAAAAGGCGTCCATTAATGAGATTAGCTCGTTCCCGGCCGTCGCCTCGCCGAGGCGATCTATATGTGGTAGTGGGTAGCTATCTTTTGGACAAGATTTGTTCAGATTCGTGAAGTCGACGCCGACTCGCCATTTGCTATTCTTCTTTTTTACCATGACGGGATTTGCCTGCCATTCCGGGTATTTGACTTTGGTAATAGACCTGGAGGACAGTAGTTTTTCTACCCCGTCGTTCACCGCTTGCACTTGTTCTACACCCAATTTGCGGCACTTCTGTCAGATCAGTTTGAATGTTGGGTCGACGTTTAGTTTATGGCACATTATACTGGGGTCGATGCCCGTCATGGACTCCAGCGACCAGGCGAAGGAGTTGGAGTTTTCTTTGATGAAAACGATCAGCTTGGCTCTTATCATCTCGTCGAGCTCATAGCCGACACCAACGCACCGATCAGGACTCTGTGCGTTCATGTTGACTTGACTGATGGTTTCACAATGTGGATCCCTTTTCTCTTTAGGGACGTCCGGTCTCTCGACGCATCCCAGCTGTAACTGCTATAAATCTGCGCTTTTGCAGGCTTTATGCTCGGCGATGAAGCACGTTGTCACTGCTCTTTGGTTACTTCTGAGGGTGACCGTTCCTCTTGTCGTTGGGATTTTGACGCACTAGTGGAAGATTGTGACTGCCGCCTTGGTTGTTGCGAGCCATGGGGTTCCCAAAATAGCGTTGAAGATTGGGTGTTCGTCGACTACCTGAAATTTGGTCACAGTGATGCTTCCTCCAGCTCTTACTGGGAGCTTGATAGTGTCGATGGTCTCAACTGAGTTGCCGCTAAACCGCTGAACGACTGCGTGGTCTCTTTGATGGATTCTTCGCATATCTTCATTTTCTGGAGGGTGCTTTTGAAGATTATGTCTACGGAGCTACCGGTGTTGACAAGGATCCTTGTTACCTTGAAGTCTCTGATGCTGAATTCGATGAGGATGAAATCCTTTTGCATGCCCTCGATTCCAGTTAGGTCGTCGGTGGTGAATCGGATTGCCTCCTGTCTCATTGGTTTGTTGATCGCTGCGCCTCTTTTGTTCAGGACCAGGTGGTCCGTTCTTGTGGTGGATCGTATGCAGTCCCCGCGTCATTCGAGTCTGCCCAGGATGACATTTATCCGTTCTCGTGGAGGGGGAATGCCCTCGTCCCTTTTTTTGTTATTATGTTGGTGTAGTGGAGCCATGTCTTTGTCGACCGGCTGCCTCTGCGGCCTCCCCCTCTCTTCACGATCTTGGTTCGGAAGGAAATTTCTCCTTGTAGTTACGCGATGGATACTGGTTGGTTCGTCTTTGCCCTTCGCGTCCTCGGTTCTCCTGGTATTTTTTGAGTAGCGTGTCCTTAAAATGCCGGCAATCAGTCGTGATGTGTCCTTGTCGATTGTGGAATTCATAGTAGACATTTCTGTTGTCGTCTCGCCTCTAATATGTTGGCGGTTTGCGTTCTTCGACGAGGTAGTTTGTGTGTCGTTTCCCTATGTCTTGGTTTTTGTGGCTTTAGTAGAACTGGCGAGTCTCGACTTGTTCTTCTTTCTCTTTTCCATGGTAAGACTTGGTGTGCTTTCGGGCTCTATGCAAGGCGTCTTCTAACGTCTGAGGTTGATTCAGTAACAGTTCTTCGCAGAACCTCGATTCGTACCATAGGGTGTTTCTCAGTGCGGCGATGTCGACTTCGTCAGAGATTGCTACCTTTGAAACCACCTTTTTGTACCGTTCTACAAACATTTTGAGGGATTCGCGTGGACCCTGACTGAGTGACCATAGGTCGGCGATCGATGTTTTTTTCTCCATGAACATGGAGTAGTGTTTGACGAAGGCCGTCGACAGTTTATGGAAGTTGTCGATGGATCTAGCTTTAAGGTGGGAGAACCAGGAGAGCGCAGCGCCGCCTAGGTTTTCCACAAACAATTGGTAGAGTCCAGCGTCCCTTTCCTCATCAGTGAATTGGGCACGTCCCATCGCGATGGTGAAAGCTGTCATGTAATGAGTCGGGTTGGCGTTTCCTTCGAACGTCGGGAATTTGATCTTTGCGATATGCTTTATTTTGGTCTATGTTATCCTCCTGGTAAAAAGATTTTGCTGAGTTTCTTCAACGACTCGCTTGATTTCTGGGGCCGAGCTGGTCGCCTTATGGACCAGCGAGCTCATCTCTCGCAACTGGGCCTTTAATGCATGTATTTCGTCATTCGGGTTCGAGAGGTTGTGATGCGTCATTGGTTCTTTGCGGCGATCCGAGCCGCGATCTTGCTAGGTTTTTGTGATTGGTGGTGATGCATCTGTCGATCCGAAAAGGTTTCAGTTCATGATCTCTAGCTGGGTTCTTCGCAGGCTTGCCGTTATCACTGCTTCGACTTTGGTTCTTAGTTGGCGAGACTCGTTTTCTGATTCCTCTAGTCGACGCATTAGTGTCCGGTTCGTTTCTTCCTATGTGGGTACTCTAGGGATTCAATTTAGTGGTCTAGTTGGCGTCTTAGGGTTGGCGGTTTTGACGTTTTAACCGTCTAGGTGCGTAATATCTTCGACATGGACGTAATCATCTATGTTGCTTGTAGTATCCATATTCCCAGTGCGTCTTTTGGAAGGTGATTTTCTTTATAAAATAGTCCCCAGTGGAGTCGCCAATTGTTGAATCTAGGATCGTCGATCCAGGATTTAGGTTCGTATTTGATAAAATGGGTTACAAGTGAAACAGAGAGAGGCGCGTCGACAGGTCCTATGCGCTAAGATGGTTAACACAAAGTATTCAAGTCGTCGAAAGGTTACTCTAACTTCTCTCTACGACTTTCTCTCTCTTTAAATGTTAACCCCCTTTCACTTCGGGTTCACACCTTATTTATACTTGTTTCATCATCATTCATCTATGCAGAACAGTTGGCTAGGCGTCCTGTTCCCCTGGCGAGTCGGCCCGTAGGTCACTATTCGCCGAGCCATAAGGGGTTAGGTGCACTGTTCTAGTGGTAGTTCCACGCGCCTCGTCGACTCTACGAGATGGGCCGCACGTCGATGGGCTTCGGTTCTGGGCTCGATCCTATTGGGCCTGGGCGTTGGGCCCTTATCCTACAATAAATGTCATCATTCTTAATGTTTTCTTATCAATTGTGTTTAGTCATGGGACAAAGATGGGTTTCGAGCAAAATGGAAATTTATTAGAACTGATAAAGTTGTTGAGTTAGTTAAGATTGTAAACTGAATGAATTGATTAAGTAAAGTATATACAATGTGTATTTATATACAACCGGTTTAACTAAAACGAATAATAAACTTATTCAATCCTAATACCCCTCCCTCAAGATGGAACGAATACTTTATGAGTTCCCATCTTGGCCATAAGACTATGAAAAATCCCTGGTTGAACAGCCTTTGTAAACAAATCAGCCAATTGATATTGAGTCTTCACATGAAGTGTCTTGAGGAATCCAAATTGAATCTTTTCTCGAACAACATGGTAATCATTCTCTATGTGTTTGGTGCGTTCATGGAACACCGGATTTGAGGCAATGTGCAAAGCAGATTGGTTGTCACAATAGAGATTGACTGGACCATTTGGGAAAGAATGTAAATCAGAAAGAAGAGAAGACAACCATACAAGTTCACATGTAGCATCAGCCATGGACCTATATTTTGCCTCTGAGCTGCTCCTAGACACTTTAGGTTGCTTCTTAGCTCACCAAGAAACCAAAGAAGCACCTAAAAACATACAAAAACCAGTAATGGATCTCCTGGAATTCGGACATGAAGCCTAGTCTACGTCTGAATAACCAGTCAGGCTAAGAGAAGAAGAAGCAGAGTAAAAGAGGCCTTGACTTGGATCTGTTTTTAAGTAACATAGAACTCTATAAGCTTCCTGAAGGTGTGGAGCACGAGGATGAGCCATAAATTGACTTAACTTGTGAACAACAAACGTAATATGAAGCATGGTATGAGTCAAGTAAAGCAATCTGCCAACTAGTCTTCTGTAGACAGAAGCATCTTCAAGTAAATCACCATTAGCTACTGAAAGTTTTAAATTGGGCTCCATAGGAACAGAAACAGGCTTACAAACTAGGAGACCAGCTTCTTCAAGTAGCTCCAGAGCATATTTATGCTGGTTTATTGAAATTCCAGCATTGGTACGGGCCATTTTAAAACCCAAGAAATACTTGGCTGATCCAAAGTCTCTTAATTTGAAAATAGAGTTCAACATTGTCTTGAAACCTTGAATCTCTGCATCATGACTACCCACCACCAGGATATCATCAACATACACCAAGATGGCTAAAAAAGATGTTGTTGTACACTTCACAAACAAAGAGTGATCAGCATAGCCTTGTTTGAACCCATCATGTAACAAAACAGTTGACAATTTCTGGTTCCATTAACGAGATGCTTGCTTCAAGCCATATAGTGATTTTTCCAACTTGCACACAACATTAGGAGAATGATTACGACCTGTAAATTGCTTATAGCCCTGTGGTAGCTTCATATAAATCTCTTCTACCAAATCACCATTGAGAAAGGCATTACTGATATCAAGTTGATAGATGGACCATTTTTTAATAGATGCAAGAGCAACAAGAGTTCTAAAAGAACTCATCTTAGCAACAGGGGAAAACGTATCAAGATAATCCAATCCTTCTAATTGGGTGTATCCTTTGGAAACTAAACGGGCTTTATGCCTTTCAATGGTTCCATTTGGATTGTATTTAATGGTATAAACCCATTTACAACCAACTGGATGCTTTCCCTCAGGAAGATCACAAATAGACCAAGTATTATTATACTCTAAAGACGACATCTCAGATTTCATGGCAGAGACAAATTTTGGTGATAGTACAACCTCTTTGAATGTTTTAGGTGGTGATGAAGTAGTGATATTAAGGAGGAAGTTTCTATGGGAAGGAGACAATTTATCATAAGATAAAAAAGAAGAGATTGGATAGGTGGTGGTATGAGTGGGATGAACTGGAAATGTAAATGATGGGTTAAGTAAGTAACAATGATATTGATCTAAATAGGCTGGTGCCTTAATCTGTCTTTTGTTTTGAGTAATGTGAATAGTATCCCCTAATGGTGTTATAATAGGACTAGATGTATCACCTGGTGCCTCTCTATCCAAAACATTTGAAGGTTGAAAATCCGTAGGTGATAAACAAGAATCATGTTGTAAAATGTTACCATCTAGATTTTGAAAATAATTCTGTTCTATATCAAAGAAAGTAGGAAAAGGGGAATCAGGTAGAGGTAATGGTAAAACATATTGATTAAGAAATCTTTGGCTGTTGCAGAAGTGTTTGACAAAGAATCAGACTGTTTAAAAGGAAAAACAGTTTCATGAAGAATCACATTTCTTGAGATTGAAATGACATTAGTTTATATATCTAAAACTTTGTACCCCTTGTACCCTTGATGATAGCCTAGAAAAACAGAAGAAGTAGCACGAGGTCAAAAATTGTTACGATCTTTTGAAAGTGTAGAAACAAAACATAAGCATCCAAAAACTCGTAATTGAGCAAAATCATGCTGTTTTTGAGTTAAAAGTTCAAAAGGTGTCTTATGTTTCAATAGAGGAGAAGGTGTTCTATTGATAAGATATATAGCAGTGAGAACACAATCTCCCCAATGATGTAAAGGAATATTTGATTAAAATATAAGTGCCCTTGCCACATTTAAAATTTGTTGATGCTTACGCTCCACCACAGAGTTCTGTTGGGGAGTGTAAGGACAAGAGTAAAAATGAATAATGCCTTTTTTAAAAAAAAGAGAAGTAAAAGAAAGTTCTGGGGCATTATCAGAACGAACAGCCTTTACTTTACATTGATATTGAGTCTCTATATGCTGCAAAAAGACAGGAAAGACCTCAAGGACATCATGTTTTGTGGTTAATAAATAAGCCCAAGTGACTCTAGTATTATCATCCACAATTGTGAAGAGGTATTCATATCCTTCAGGTGTTTGTACATGAAATGGACCCCAAATATCAATGTGTAACAAATCAAAAGGTTTTTCAGAAAGTTTATTATGTGATTGAAAAGACAAACGTTTTTGTTTTGCAAGAGGACAAACAGTACAAGAATCATGAAAAGTATATGTTTTATGATTAAAACCAAGAATTTTTGAAAGAAAATCTGTTTTATTAAAAGATGGATGACCCAGTCTTTGATGCCAAACCATAGGAGAAACTTTTGAAACCGGATGAACTTGTGAAATCAAAGTAGACTTTGGAATGTCCAGGACATATAGATTGTAGGAAAGGTTACCCTTCCCAATCTTGTAATCCTGAATATGCTCCTGGATATTCAAAATTTTGTAAGGAAAAATATAACATGAATCAGATGAAAACAGAACAGACATTGAGCTATTTTTACTCAAAGCACTAATGCTTAAAAGATTGAACTGAAAATGTGGAACATAAAGCACAGAAGAGAGAACGAGGTGATATGTTAATTGGATTGTCCCTGAAATGGTAATAGAAAGGTCTGTACCATCAGGGAGAGTTATAGATGTATTACTTATAGATGTAGTCTCAGAAAAAAAGAGTTAAATCACAACAAACATGACACCGAGCACCAGTATCTATGATCCAAAAATTTTTTGAAAAATTAAGGCCATCATTTATTCCAGCTGAAGAGATAGTATAAAAAGTACCCGAGGGTGCTTGTAAAAGGGGGGTAATGTGTGTGGTTTAACATGAGACACTGTACCATCTTGATGATTGATGATCTCTCCTGAACGTTGAGATGATGTTGAAGATACAACAGTTTGTTGTTGATTGAGACTTCTGATGAATGTATTTAATTGGTCTGCAGTGATGTTCCCAAGTTGAGCACCTTCCTGATCATGAATGGAAATATTACCAGTTTGTTGAAGAACCACACTTGCAACATTCTCAGTTTTATGAGACTTGTTAATGGGCTCAGAAGGCTGCTTGAAAGTATTGGTTTTGCTTTTGTAACCTTGGGGATAACCATGAAGTTTATAGCATCAGTTAACTGTGTGACCAGCAATTACACTGTGAGAACAAATAGGTCGAGGCTTGTTTTTATAACCAGAATTATAAGCAGCCACAATATCTTCATTAGAGAGATCAAGAGTTGTTGTAGATGCTTCAAAAAAAAAGGCATAGTAGATGATGAAGTAGAATTCATACCATGCTGTCTTTCTTCTTCTGAAACCAAATTGAAAACCTTAGAGATATTAGGTATTGGTTCCATCATCAAAATCTGGCCACGAACAGCAGTAAAACTATCATTCAATCCCATTAGATTCTTCAACACTTTATCTTGTTCATCACGGTTATGTAACTTTTTGATATTTACACAATCTAATTTGCCACAACAACATGTGTGAGGACTTTCATGATTGTGTAGCTCTTCCCAAAGTTGTTTAAGCCGAGTATAATACTCACTAGCAGTATGAGACCCCTGAATCTCATTAAAAATATGTTGTTTGATTTCAGTTGTACGAGGACCATCACTTTTCTTGAATTGATCATGGATATCAAGCCACATTTGTCTTGCTATATCCAGATACATAATATTCTTGGGAATTGATTTATCTACAGTGACTATCCAAGTACAAACAATGATGTTGCAACGAGTTCAAGAACCAAAATCCGGATGAGTATCATCTATTTCTGGATATATACCATTGACAAAAACAGATTTGTTTCGAGCACCTAAAGCCATTAGCATAGATCTACGCCAACTATTAAAGTTACCTAGTCCTGTAAGTTTCTCGGAAACAAGAGCAATACCAGCATGGTCAGCAGAATGTACATATAGCAGATTATCATTAGGATCTGTAAGAGACGCCATCGCTGGAGGTGAAGTCTGTGATTCTTGAGATGATGAGTGAGGAGAATCAGGATCACTGTTAGGAGCTGCCATTGTTAAACGAACTTAAAGCACGAATCAATGATTGTCAAAAGAACAAATATGATCGCAGAAATGGAAGAAAGAGAGTGAAAGACGATGAATCGCAAAAAATCCCAAACCACCAAAATCGGATGTGAAATCTAGTAGCTATTGGAGAAGAAAACTGAAATTGAAGCTGAAATTGAGCTCAAGATGAAGATGAATCGAAGAATTGATGCGGAAGAAGATCAAGAATAGTGAATTTCTTCTGATACCATATTAGAACTGAGAAAGTTGTTGAGTTAGTTAAGATTGTAAACTGAATGAATTGATTAAGTGTATACAATGTATATTTATATACAACCGGTTTAACTAAACCGAATAATAAACATATTCAATCTTAAAAAAATTTGAAGTGGAATCAAATGGAAACTCCACAATTCTCAAGGAAAAACTTATACTCGCACATGTCGGTATTATAATGGAAGTTGATTCAGAGTTTCTAAACAGAACACGAAGGGTAAAGATATTCATTATTGATTATATATATATATATGAAAATCTAACTTAAATGTTTCAAAATTTCAGGAAATGCATAGAGTACGAGTTATTGGGTCAGAGGCTGAACGACACGCACTTATGATGACACATGTCCTATCTTCATCTTCTATCCTATCGGCGACCAGGTACTTGGTTGACCCTTTACTTATCTATCTTTTAAGAATTATGAATTTTTCATGAACTTTTTTTTTTGTTTCGTTGCAAACTCTTTGTGAAAACATGGGAGCCTCTCATATTTGATTTCTTTATTACATTTTGTTGTCGCAAGTTCTTTTTCTTGAGTTGCAAGGTAACTACTATGTTATTGTGTGAAAGCGTTTTAGTATCTCGATAGATTTTCATACTACTTTTTCTAAGGTATGACATTTTTGATGAGATACAAGATAGAACCAGACCGGTTCGCACAAGAATCCCAAACCGAAAGAATTTTTGAAGATTGGAAGACTTGGTTTACTTTGATTTGCTTTCTTTATTTTACATAAGACTTAGTCAATTCAGTAGTTTGAGTCTGTTAATAAGAGCACTTCTCCACTTTCTAGTTTGAAGGAAGAGAGTGACTCGCGTTGCTTTTGATTCCTAACTTGTAAGAGCTAAGACTACATCTTTACTTATTTATTCAATTTATAAAACCAAAAGAGGTATTCATTAGTTATTACTATCCAAAACTAAGTGTTATCGTATTTCTCTGGAACTACTCATTAGTGATATCAAAGCGTTGCAATTTTCATCGTTTGATCGGGACCTCTTCGCTAAGGTGTCAAACGAATTGTGATCATGGCGAGCAAAAAAGAATGAATGATGGAGCTGGAAATTGACATGGGATAGGGCTATAACGACAAAATCAGGAGCTTGGAAGACACGATTCGTCAACTGGTTGAATCTATCAACCTCTTGCGTGATGAAGGGATTAACAAAAATGGGAGAAGTCGTGGAACTGGTCAAGACCAACGTGACAGAAGTGAGACACGAACAAAACACCTCCATCACTCATCAACCTCAACGATGTCAACCAATTACGTCAAGCTGGAATTTCCGAGCTTTTACGGCGGAGATCCAACAGAGTGGCTAAGCAAAAAAAAACAATATTTTGCCTAACAGGAAATGCCAAGAGAGCAAAGGGTCAGCTTCGCCTTCTATCATCTATCATCTCATGGAGGAAGCTAATGAATGGTGGCAAGCGACGTCGAAGGCCGTTTAAGTGTTATCTTATATCTCTGGGACTACCTATCAATTTTAACCAAACTGAATTAAGGTGTGACATTTTAACCAAACCGAATTAATTGAACTATTAAATAAAAGTAAACCGACCAATATAACTAAAATTTTAGTTCGGTTCTAGGTTAATAAACCGAATGAACCAAACAATTATATTTTATACTAAATTATCAATCCAAATGAATAGAACGGAACCAAATTTGTTAAAATTAACGAAGGTAACCAAAATTAACTAAATACACTATAAATTAACCATATAAACGAAAAATTAATAATAAAAAAATCAACCAAAATTCAACCGAACCGAAATACGTATGTGTACAAGATGCTTTATGTACACGACACTATGTGTACACGATGCTTTGTGTACACGACGATTTGTGTATGTGATACTAATTATTGGGTTGTACATAATGATGATGCAATTTATGTACAACTTTGTGTATAATGCAACATGTATATAGCGTCGGGTACACAATGGATGTGTACACGATGCTTTTGTACATCATGCTAATGATTATGTGTACACAACAATAATGCAGTCGTACACAATGATAATGCATAATATGTACAATATCGTATACAATGGACGTATAATTATTAAATGTACACAATGATGATGCAGTCTATGTACAACGTCGTGTATCATGTAACATGTACCATTACGTACACAATAATGTGTACACGATGCTTGTGTATATCATGTTAATGATTATATGTATACAACAATAATGAATACGTACAAAATGATAATGCAGTCTATGTACAATTTTGTGTACAATGGACGTATAATTATTAGATGTACACAATGATGATGCAGTCTATGTACAACGTCGTGTATCATGCAACACGTGCCATCACATACACAATAATGTGTACATGATGCTTGTGTACATCATGCTAATGATTAGATGTACACAATGATATTGCAGTCGTACACAATGATAATGCAGTCGTACACAATGATAATCCAGTCATACACAATGACAATGCAGTCTATGTGCAATGTCGTGTACAATGGACATATAATTATTAGATGTACACAATGATGATGCAGTCTATGTACAACATCGTATATCATGCAATATATACATAACATCACGTACACAATGATGTGTACACGATGCTTATGTGTGTAAACGATAGTTTTGTACATCATGCTAATTATTAGATGTATACATTTAATAATTAGCACGATGTACACAAGCATTGTGTACAGAACATTGTGTACATAATGATGTACACATGTTGCATGAAACGTGAGGTTGTACACACAAACATCATGTACATGACGTTATACACATGTTGAATGGTAGTCGACATTATACACAGACTAAATAATCATTTTGTACATAACTAGCGTCATGTACACAAAATGTTGTGTACATAGACGTCATGAAACTTGTTTTTTTTTTTTCTTGTGTCCAAATTAAACAAAACAACTGTCTATTTATAGAGTATAAAAAATTAAGAATTTTGGTATAATTTTTTGCTTTTTTGGATATATATATTTTCAAGTAATTGGTTTTTAAATATTGGAGGTGAGAAAAAAAAAAGCAAATGAGAAAATCTGAGAAATGTTAGGAGAGAAAAAGATTGAGTGTAAAAGATAAAAGTTTTCTATTTGCTCTCTAAAATACACCAAAAGCACAAAGTCAATTAAAATGTAAATATTTCTCGTAAAGTACGCCTTCATAAAATTGAGTTTTTTTTTAAAACGTGTGAACATTGCTTTTGGGCTTAATGGATTTTGGGTTAGAAAGTCATTTCAACATTTGTGGTATATAATAAGAGAAGAAATCTTTCCCAGTAGTTTACTCTACGTTTCTAGGGCTCGATCATGTCTCCAAATCCAAGCGATGTTGCGGAAGAGATAACGACGGCGACGGACTCATGCTCCCTGGGAAAGCGCAAGGCGGAAAGCCCCGTGCAGTCGGAGAACGAAGGCGAAGAAACAGAGCGGATTATGGAGACCGACGAAGAAGAAAGCGAACCTGAA
>OVBE01007456.1:0-18095 GCA_900406425.1 Iberis pinnata
TCAAAGAGAGAATAACAATGAACAATTAGCTACATTACCACACAATCACCACCATTAAACGAGATTCATAACCATACACTAGTACATATTCTTTAATGTTAAACATACATATTCCCTACGGTTAAACCATTAAACAAGCACCACCTAATTGAATTAACTCATCTCTTAAGCAAACAGAAAAACCATAAAACTTACCTTATTAGAAGCGGAAAATGAACAACGGTTATATCGCCTATAGGGATTGTTCTCGGATCTTGAAATTTTAGCAACAATTTGTCCACCACACCAACATTTCTTAGGCAAACCCACGATTTTTATTCTTCAATTGGCGTTTGATGATCCACTCGAAGCCCTTGAAAAACTCGTCATGATTAATCTCTTGACTGGGATCAATTTTTTTTCTGGGTTGAAGTTGAACATTTAGGGTTCATCATCGACTTAAGAAATTTAAAGGAAGCCGGGTCAGGTTATTGGGTATTCCGTCACGGGTCGGGTTATCATTTTTTCTGGGTTTAGTCTGGTTTATGTCGATCATATTATTTCGGTTTAAGGGTTAACCAATAAATCGAAGTGTATGTCTAATTAAGTTTCGAAGTTTTATTGAAGGGGTAAATAGATATTTAACTTTCTCTTCAGGTGAAAATAGATCGAGACCTTAATTTTAGGAAGATTTGATGTTATATGAAAGTACCAAGGAAAAAATAGGTCGTCAGCCCAAAAACTAACGATAAAAGTAAAAGAAAAATCGTCGTAGATTCATAAATGAGCAATTACTATTGAGTTCTATAAAGCCTATCTGAGGCCCAAACAAATGTAAGCTCAAACTCCCAAAGTTTTTTCTTATTGTCCAAAATATAATGCCCAAAATTTCATATATAACGCCAACGTATTAATGAAACCCCTTTATATAACCATAACTCACAAACTAAAGAAAATAACTCTACAAGTCGCAAATTTTGTATGTAAAAAGAAAATATTGCAATAAATATTTCGCAAACAAATATATTAGAGTGGACAAAACATGCCGCAGTGTTGGATTTATTGAAGGTAGGCCTAATGGACTTATTAAGAATTGTTTTGTAAGGCCCAAAATGTAATGTGTTCGTTACAACGTAGTTGTTTCTTATTCATCCTAGCTATCTTCCACATTATAAGTGCGATTATTATTTTTAAATTTTTTATAAAGTATAAGTGCGAATAATTAGTGGATGAATCAAAGGAAAAAGGGAGTTGTCTAGTTGAAGTTGTAATAAATAAAAATATTGAAATTCGGTCAAGTAATATTCCCTCATAAATTAACAATGATTATTGATGAAAAAAACAAAAAAACAAATTTTAAAATAATTACTATTTCTACCATATAATTGACCATTTTTATACAAAATTTCATAAAATGGAATAAAAGTCAATTGTGCTCCTTTTTTTTAATTGCGCCGTTTAAGTTGTGTTGGAACAAGTAATTAGTCATTTTGAGCAATGGACCGGTTAGTTGTGGAACAAAATAATAGACAATATCAATGAGTTTTTTTGTATTGAGAATATCAACATGACTAGTTGTGTTTGCGTTTTAGTATAGGAGAATGGTATATGAATGTTGAGTTTCTGTGTATAACTCATGTTTCATTTACTTCGGAGGAGACCAATTAGTTTGTAATACTGATGGACAACTACCGTGTTGTATCTTACGCAAAGTTTAATGGACAAAAATTATGTGTGGTGTACCAGTTAGTTAATTAGCAATGGACCAGTAATATGTGTCTAATAATGGTGGACATGATACAACTTGCGTTGGTGAAGACATAATGTCTAATAATAATGGACAAGATAATGCTAATGTTAAAAGAGTATTGCAACCAACATCAGTGCAAAAAGAAGGTAATGGACATAATGGATAAAGATTAATGTAAAGACAAACTATATGAGTGTCCATTGTTTGTGGGTTTTTGTTGTAGACAATACAGAATGAATATTGATTTCTCACGATGAATAGTCGGTGGACCTATTAGGTGGACATAATGTAAGTGGGAGTGGTGGACGAGTTGAAGACCATACTAGTAGACATAGTACTGTGAGTGGTGAACAAACGAACTTGTTGGTGTGGACGACTTCTGCCACGGTTCGTGGACAACATCAGGTGCGGTGACATGAATTTGTCCATCCAATTTGTAAGAGTATGAGAATAAGAACATGAGAATAAGATACTCTGATATAACATATGACACATTTCTTAAATTAACCACATTATAGTATTTTTTTTTTTTTGTTCACCAAATTTTCATTCCATTAAGTTGTTACAAAATCACTAGAGTGTTTTTTGCTAAGCCATCAGCTTCCCTGTTACAAGATCGGGGAATAGCCGTAAAAGATATTGAAGTAAACCTAGTCAAGTAGGATCTAATATCTTCAATAACGCCATAAAGTTATGATAAAGGAGTCTCATTTGTTACTGCTTTGATCAGTTCTGTAGAGTCTGAGACAAAATTCATTTCGGTAAAGCCTTTTCTTGCTGCGTACGAAACTGCTTCTCTAAGAGCTAATCCTTCGGCCATCAGAGCTGATCCTACAGGCTGTGCACCTATAGTAAAACTTTCTCTTTGGTTATTTGATCCGGTGATAACCCAAGCTAAACCTGCACTTTCAATATTGCCTTTCCATGCTGCATCGACAGCACAAATATGTCTCGCTATTTCCTTTGGCAGGGAGAAGTTGTGGCCTGTTAATGATCTCTTTAGTGGGACAGCAGCTTGTGCCGCTTGCCACTCTTTTGCATCAAGTATTGCTTCAGAAACTATTTGTTCATAGGTGAATAAGTGATTCTGGAACAGCCTGTAGTTTCAGGCATTCCATATGCTCCAAAGTAGCTAGGCTGATACATAATCCCTTTCTAAACCACATTATTATAGTATATGTCCTAAATTATGTGCATAATATGGCATAAGCATAATTTTCTCTATTAAAAGTCGTGTATATATCATCAAATTTAATAGGAAAACAAAAAATATGGGAGACAATATATAAAGAAAAAGTAAAGAATATGTAAATAACGTATCAGTTTTGTATATACCACTTTCACTTTGTTCCACCAAAATGTTTTGTCAGCATATTCCACAAGTGCAGCAAATAATTTTGTATGTTAGGACATCCAAAATTTGAGATTTTGATCCAAAATTAATTATGGTTACAATATATAAATTTAAGCACAGCTCTGAGCGTCATCATTAATAGTAAAATGAATAAGTTGCATGCAAAATATTTTAAATTCTTTTAGCAGAATATACCACAGAAATTGTATAAAAAGAAGTAATTAATTAAATCAGAACCTAATAAAAGTCACGATATGTTATTAAAACAAATTCGATAAGACAAAAATTAAAGTTAAATTGATCTTCTTATCACAACACCGACGGAAAGGTGATAAGCTGAAAGAGCACTTCACAAAACCCAATAGGGAAACGAAATAGCTAAAGTGGTACACTATTTTTTTAAAGTTTTTGTATTCAATTAATTTTAGACCACACAAATAAGTAATAAATAAATATATCGAATAATGATAATGTATATAAGTACGTCCACTTAGAGAAAGATAATCAAAATTTGATAAGGAACGTACAATTATATATAGGTCTCTTATAATTTGAGGCTAGTGACCTAAAATCAAGTTAGGTTATGTTTTCTTTTTTCTCCCCATTGGTTTGTTTATAGTATATACCTCCCAAGAATAGATCGTATATATGTACAATATTATAAAAAAGAATATTCTAAGTCAAACGTGACACTTATATATATTTGACATCACTTAGTGCATCATGTCGTATCTAGTAATTTGATAAATTCCAACTTTATTAATGAAAAATAAGAGAAATAGAGTATTTATTGAGTCGGTGGGTTCTCAAATCAAACAATACGACCATCAACTTTTCATGTGTTTTAATTAGTTAATTTGTAATCGTGAATATACGCATGCAACAACACACTCACGCACTCAAACGATATCACTTGACACTTAGTGCGTGTAATAGTAATCTCCTTTTTTTATATATAAAAAAAATTATATTTTAATTTAATAGTAATCTACATGCTCCTCAACGATGAATCCGACCAGATCTACCAATCCCACGCGGAGGTCGTCGTAGATTCGACCGAAAGGATCTCAAGATTTGTCTTTGCCTTAGCCACTCGCAGAAAGAGAAGCGCCTATTTCTTCGCGGAGGTGTGAAAACCACACCCCCTGGAAGCTTCTGTCAATTCGGGCCCAACGGTGGCTGAGCTTGTTCTCAGACTTGCCGAAAATATACCCTTCTGCCTATTGCTTCGGCGTGGCGTGTAAATGACCACTCTCCTCCTTTTATCGAGAAACCAAGGTTGTTGTGCGTGGTGGTGTGAGCGTCGCCTCGATTTTTGTTGTCGGATCGTCGGTGTATAGCACTCTGGCGGTTCCGCATCATGTCAAAATGCTTCAAAGGTTTTTTGTTTTTGCAATCTAGGATTTTCTCAGTTCAATTCGGATCCAAGTCCAAATTGAGTTCAAGAAAACCACCCGATTTCAGAAATTTGGTCTAGTTGATTTTTTGTTTTATGTAAATGGGTTGGTTGATGTAATCTTGAATATATTTAGATTTATTTAGAATAAATATTTTATAAAAAAAAAGTTAGAATTTATATTTAATAAAATATTGACAGCCTTTTATATGTGAAAATGATGTATACTTATTATATCTTAAGACATTATTATTATTATTGTATAGATTCTACAACAGTGATCAAATGAAATAGAAGAAGGATCTACGAAGGTGTCAACATCAGTACTTGTGCGATGACGATTTTGTACCACAAAAGATTGAACTAATCATATAACTTTATAATTAGGTCACTTCAACTTTATTACATTTCCAAATGGGAGAGCCATCAATAATTAATATATAGTATGAATATAATTAATATAGTTCACCACTTAAAATGACAACTTTGAGAAATAGTAATCACTATTACAATTAGTATTATAGTCTCTATATATGCAACACCCCCAAACTGCATACCTCATCAAAGAAACAACACTTCTACTTCTTAACCAAAACTTTAATTTGATCTTATTTCGAGTTTAAGGTTTAGTGTTTAGATTTTTAAGAATATAGTAATATGGCATTGAAAGAAGAAGCAGGGAAACTAGAATGGAGGATAAATGTAGACAATGGTACAACCGAGAGATTGGTTCCGAAATCGAGTTTAAGTAAAAGAATCTTTCTTTGCTTAAAAGGTTTAGTAGTGAAAGTAATGGTAGAGCGAATCACAAAGTTTGTGAAGAAAACATGGAAGATTGGTGCAGATGATCCATCCAAAGTGGTTCATTGTATGAAAGTAGGACTTGCACTTTCATTAGTCTCAATCTTTTATTACATGAGACCTTTGTATGATGGTGTTGGTGGAAATGCTATGTGGGCTATTATGACTGTTGTCGTCGTCTTCGAGTCCAACGTCGGTATGTAAATCAAACCTTCTTTTTAACCAAAAATATGTAGTCTAGTAGTTTATATTAGTGTTGTCTCTATTAGTACCATACTGACCATGAAATTTTAAAGGTTGCAATTTAAAACGAAGAAGTAAGTCAGATTTACACAATTTTTTAAAAAATTAACTGTTTTCTTAGTTAAAAATTTAAAACTTAAAAAAAAAAATCGTGTTTGTTCTATTCATCTCAGCATCGGGTCTAGTTTCTACATGAATTTAAATCTAGCTTGCTTCTTCTTAATACTTGAAACTTACAATAAGATTTTTTTTTTATTGATCTTAATGTTGAATAGGAGCAACATTCTCCAAATGTATAAACAGAGTGGTTGCAACTATATTAGCTGGATCATTAGGCATTGGTGTTCATTGGATTGCAACTCAATCAGGCAAAGCTGAGATTTTTGTGATTGGATGCTCTGTTTTTCTCTTTGGTAATAAACCAAAAACATTCAATATTTGTTGTAAATAACCAAAAAAAAGGAATATCAATTTTTATTAAAATTTATCTTCTTTTTATGATCTTGCAGCTTTTGCAGCTACTTACTCAAGATTTGTACCATCATTCAAAGCAAGATTTGACTATGGAGCAATGATCTTTATCTTAACATTTAGCCTTGTTTCGGTTTGTGGTTATAGAGTAGATAAACTAATTGATTTAGCTCAAGAAAGAGTATCAACTATTGCAATTGGAACATCAATTTGCATCATCATTACTGTCTGCTTATGTCCTATATGGGCTGGATCTCAACTTCACCGTCTTATTCAACGTAACTTTGAGAAACTTGCTGATTCATTAGATGGTAAGAGAGAATCATAAACCAAGATTGTTATAAAAGATTCAATATTATAACTATAATGCTTACTTTTGATTAAAAATGTAGGCTGTGTGACAAAGTATTTCAAAGAGAAAGAAACTTCGGAGAATGAAGATGAAGATGAAGATAAAGAAACTAATATGAAATTGAAAGGATTCAAATGTGTACTAAACTCTAAAGGAACAGAAGAATCTTTGGTAAGTTAACAGATTTTAAAAGTTCATTAACATTTCTATATGCAGCAGATTTTGATTCTTGTTTTGTAAATTGTAATATCTCATAGGCGAATCTAGCTAGATGGGAACCAGCACATGGAAGCTTTAACTTTAGACATCCATGGAAACTATACTTAAAGATTGGAGCTGCTATGCGAAGATGTGCTTATTGTCTTGAGAATCTTAGTATATCCATCAACTATGAAACTGAGGTAATGCTTAGAGTTTTATCACTACAGTTTTGAACTAGTTAACTTTTAGATGTTATCATGGCCGCTCATGAGTAAGTAAAGACCGCAATCTACAATAAAAAGATGGATCGGTTTTGCTAAATTTTGCAAAAAATAAACTATTTTAAACTTAAATTTTAAGTTTAAAGAAAAAAATAAGCTTGTATTTTCCGCTTGGTTTCATAATGAGTTTTGAATGTTACGAAACTAAATATATTATTTTAGTAGAACAAGCACGAGTTTACGAATTTTTGTTAATTCAGCCCGTGTTGCATAATTATGAGGATGTATCACATTTAAAAACGAATTTACGCTTCATTTTTAGTTTTAAAAATGCTGGGTTAAAAAGCGGTTTTTTTGAAAATTTTTGCCAAACCGGCTATTTTTTATTTTAGATTGCGGTTTTAAAACTTTTAGATTCAAATTTTTAGATGTTTTGTGGAACTAAGGTTTTTGTCTTATGCTTTTTTAGACACCAGATAAGATCAAGAGACATTTTGGAGAAGCATGTATGAAACTGAGCTCAAGTTCTTCAAAGATATTGAGAGAAATATCCGATATGATGAAGAAAATGAGAAAATCATCGAAAATGGATTTCTTAGTGTTTGAGATGAACTCTGCAGTACAAGAGCTTCAAGAAACTTTAAAAAATGTTCAAATTGAAAACAACAAAAAGCCTGATGAAGAAGAAGATCCATGTGATGAAAGAACAATGTCGATGATGAGTTTGCATGAAGTTCTTCCGGTTGCTACTTTGGTTTCATTGTTAATCGAAAATGCAGCTAGGATTCAAACAACCGTCGAAGCTGTCCATGAATTGGCTAATCTTGCTGATTTCAAACAAGTTTCTAAAATGAAAGTTGGAGCTAATAATAAGACTAAGCAGCAACCACCACTATGTTCTTAAATCATTTTTAATTACACGTCCAAAAACTCAACATGCATGACGATTTTAAAACCTAAGTTATATATATATATATATATATATATATATTTTTTTTTTATATAAGAATGTTAGCATATATGTGACAAAAAAAAGAATATTAGTTCCATGACCAATGTTTCTAAGCCAAAAAAGTAATCTTAATATTATTGGAATCTGATATGAGCCTAATGGAATCATTAAATGAAATTATAGGTGAAATAAGATCACAATCTAATACATAGGCCAATCTTATGTAAATTTTCCATCAACATAATAGAATCTTTAACATATAATGATTCAGAGTTGGAAAATGAAATTAGTCAAGTGGTCAAATGTCTGCTTTTTATTAATACTATAGAGAATAGAGAAAATTACCAAACATGCCATAAAAAAACTCATTAATTAGCTAATATACCACATTGTCTACATCTTATAACTCATACCATGTTATAAGTAAGTAAATGACAATTTCAAACTCAGCTGACGTCAATCTCTTAAGTTTTCTATTACCATTTTTTTATAAATAAAATACTGTCAAGTCATACTATTCTCCTCTCTCCTCAACTCACTTTACTTAATCTTTCTCATTCATTATCTTCATATCTTCAATTTTTGTCACATTTCTTCCTTCGCTTGATTTTTAGTTCTCTAAATTGACAATGTATGCCTCTACAAGTGTGAGAAAAATCTCAATAAAAGAGATCATGGACAAGCTCAAAGAAATGGTCCACGAGAGAGCTCCAAACAATTTCGTGTTTGATTCTTCAAAATTCCCGCAGAGACTGTATGGTACTGATAGATTTCCGCCTAGAGGGAAGATTAACTCATATTCTAGGTCGGAGTTCCTTTTAGCAACCACATTGTCATTTCCACAGTCTCCTACAGCTTCTTGTCCTTCAATATCATGTCCTCTATCCGCATGTCCATTAGGTGGTCCAGACTCCAGACTCAAGCGTTATAATCAGTTTTATATGTCTACCATTCGATGAAAAATCTTGTCCTACTACCTGTTGTCCCCAAGTTCGTTATCAATTTTGTATGAATCCATTCCATCATGAAGCCAAAGTCGTAATTCGGAGAGTCATATTCACTATCATTCCCCTCGTATATATCTTCGTTAAGCGCACAATCTATATTTGTGTTTTTTCTCTCTTACATCACCATTAACTACAACTAAAACTTGTCCATCACTAGTGTCGTCCACCATTCTCGTGGAAAATCTACTTGTGATAAGTGGTCTACGATCTGCTCATGGACAATCTGCTCATGAACAATCTTGTCCTACTACTTGTTTGTCCACAAGTTTGTTTTCCATTTAATAATTGTCCACCCTAATCGTTTGGTATTAATCCAAGCCGTCATGAAGTCAAAGTCGTAACTGGGGGAGTCATATTCACTATCATTTTCCTCGTATACATCTTCGTTAAGCACACAATCTATTTTTATTTTTTCTTCCCTTGTCCATCACCGTCAAACATAGCTAAAACTTGTCCATCACTAGTGTCGTCCACCATACTCATTGACAGTATGCTCATGATAAGTGGTTTACGACGACATATATATCATACTTAATGTTGTTGGACCAAATTTAAAAAATAAAATAAATAAATAATAATAAGTGAAATTAATGATTAATATCATTAATTAGTCTTTAGAATAAATCACATCAATGTCTCTTAAACCACCTTATGTTATTGTTTTTGGCACCAATACTACATCAAAATGGCTAAAAATACTATCGTAAAGAACCACATACCACACTATTATGGCATTTTTGGCAACTTCTTCTCAATATGACATTTTAGCAAATTTTGTCCACCATTATAGTATTTTCTAACAATTTCCCTTATAAAAAGTTCAAGTTCATGTAATTTCGCAATCCCCATTATATAGATTGGTTATTTATGACTCTAATTAACAGTAAGAGAGTGTCGTTTTATATTTTAGTGTTCAGGTTTCATTCATAATGTTTTGTTGTTGTTAGTATTGAGCCCATCTCTTAAATTGAACTCTTATTGGCCTTTTTACTGAATAATGTGTTTTAAAAACCCAAAATAACTCGAAATGCATTTGATATTATGATTTCATTGTTATCCAATAATTAATCTGATTAAATTAAGCTAAATATTCTGATTGGCACTAGAGGATAAAAATCATGGAGTTTTTTTAAATAAAGCTATAGATAAAATAAACAAATGGAGTACAAGCGTAGTAGTGGAGAAGAACAAAAGAAATAATTAAAAAGAAACTTCTAGGAACCTCCCTTTTTGGTTTAACCAATGATTAATTATTTAAACCGAATATAATTAATATGATTAAAATGTTCAAACAAGTCATTTATCTTCAGACAGCACTCGAAGTGACAGATGTTTGAAGTACAACCAAAGATTCCACTGTTACTTTATTAGTATAATCAGTAATTATGAATATCTTTAACCATTGACTTTGCTTTTATTGTATGTAACTGACGCACTTAAAACATTAGTAATGAAAGATTCAACAATCATTTTTTAGTTCTAAGAATATTAATAATAGAAAATGTTAAGATATTTTTAAAAAAATTATCACAAATTTTTAAAACCTTAAAATTTAAATTTAACTCACCAAAATTAAATTTTAACTATTTTAAATTAAACCTTAATATAATTAATAAATGAAAAACTAAAATATACATTAAAATTAAATTCAATTGCAAATGAACAAATGGTTCAATGATAGTCACATTTGCATTTATTGCATTAACCAAAGTTCGAACTTTGCCGTTCTAAATTGAAAAAAAAATTACTTAGACACTAGGCTACGAGGATAAAAAAAAATTAAATTAAATTTTTGGATTGTGATATTTTTAAAAATAAAGTATTTTAATAATTTTAAAATAATTAGAAATGTATGGTATATTTATGTCATCAACTACTTGTATAGTTGAATATGGAAATTTTCGTAGTATTTATAAATTTATTTGAGTGAAGAAAGGAATATTCACCAATATACTCTATCTTCAAGAAAGTGAAAAGTCAAATACGTAATAAAGATTGAAAATAGAGGGTATTATTGTAATTTCATGAGGAAAAAAAGTCATTGGACCACGCCACCACTAACTAATACCAAACCTTCTCTTTTCTTTTCTTTAAAGCAAAACCGCATAAGAAGAAGAAGAAGAAGAAAGCATATTATTATATTCAAAAAACCAAACATCAAAAAAAGGAAACGACTTGTCCTTGTTATTACTGGATGAACAAGAATCGAACTTTGGGAAGACAACATTTTACTTTTGAACATTCTCAAGTCTTGTGCTTTGTTTCCAAGCAAACTTTTAGTCAAATCATATTTATTTTGTATGTCTCAAAATTTCAACTTCAATGACCAAAGCTTCTGTTTCTTGAATTTAGGTAAGAGTTCTGATTTTATTACATACTACTTTGTTGTCTCTCTCACTTTCACACACTTCTTCTTTTTCGTTTGTGGGTTTGTTATATATCTCTGAAAAACCGCAACTTTATTTGACTACAACTTTGGTTGGTTGATTTAAAATATCTGCAGGGATTTGATAAGCGGTTAAGAAGAAAGCTTTTTAGTTTTGATCAATGGAGGAGGAGAAGTTGTTATCTGCATGGTCTTTGTCTGTTGAGCAATGTTTGAAACAATACAAGATAACACTAGACAAAGGTTTAACAAGCGAAGATGTCAAAATCCGCCGTCAAAAATATGGTTACAATGAACTAACTAAAGAGAAAGGCAAGCCCTTATGGCATCTTGTATTGGAACAATTCGATGATACACTTGTCAAGATTCTTCTTGGTGCAGCGTTTATCTCTTTCGTTTTAGCATTTTTAGGCGAAGAAAGTGGTGGGTTTGAGGCATTTGTTGAGCCATTTGTGATAGTTTTGATTCTGGTTTTAAATGCTGTGGTTGGTGTTTGGCAAGAGAGTAATGCAGAGAAAGCACTTGAAGCTTTAAAAGAGATGCAATGTGAATCTGCTAAGGTTTTAAGAGATGGTATTGTATTGCCTAATTTGCCTGCAAGAGAGCTTGTTCCTGGTATTATAGTGGAACTACATGTAGGTGATAAAGTCCCTGCTGATATGCGAGTTTCGAGCTTGAAAACATCGACTTTAAGAGTCGAACAAAGCTCATTAACTGGAGAGGCAATGCCTGTTTTGAAAGGAGCAAATCTTGTAGTGATTGATGATTGCGAATTACAAGGGAAAGAGAATATGGTTTTTGCAGGAACTACTGTTGTTAATGGAAGTTGTGTTTGTATTGTGATAAGTATTGGTATGGATACAGAAATTGGTAAAATCCAAAGACAGATTCATGAAGCTTCACTTGAAGAAAGTGATACTCCTTTAAAGAAGAAGCTAGATGAGTTTGGTAACAGATTAACTACATCTATATGCATTGTTTGTGTTCTTGTTTGGATTATTAACTACAAGAACTTTGTTACTTGGGAAGTTGTTGATGGATATAAACCTGTGAATGTGAAGTTTTCATTCGAAAAATGTACTTACTACTTCAAAATCGCAGTAGCTCTCGCAGTAGCCGCGATTCCAGAGGGATTACCTGCTGTAATCACAACATGTTTAGCTTTAGGAACAAGGAAAATGGCTCAGAAGAACGCAATAGTGAGGAAGCTTCCAAGTGTAGAGACACTTGGATGTACAACTGTTATCTGTTCAGACAAAACCGGGACTTTAACAACTAACCAAATGTCTGCAACTGAATTCTTCACATTAGGTGGTGAAATAACAACTACTAGAGTGTTTTCAGTAGATGGTACAACATATAATCCTAAAGATGGTGGAATTGTGGATTGGGAATGTTATAATATGGATGCTAATTTACAAGCTGTTGGTGAGATATGTTCAATTTGTAATGATGCTGGAGTTTACTATGAAGGTAAATTGTTTAGAGCAACAGGTTTACCTACTGAAGCAGCTTTAAAAGTTCTTGTTGAGAAGATGGGTTTTCCAGAGAAGAAGAATGGTGAGAATATTCAAGAAACTGTAAACTTTTCAGACAATGGTAGCTCAGTGAAGCTAGGTAAGTTTCACAATGTTAATTTTCACATTGTTGTTTACAAATTGCATTGTTGTTGATTGATTGATTATTGTTAAACCAGATTGTTGCGATTGGTGGAACAAAAGATCGAAAAAGGTAGCGACTTTGGAGTTTGATCGTGTCCGTAAATCCATGAGTGTTATTGTAAGTGAACCAAATGGACAAAACAGGCTTCTTGTTAAGGTAAACTAATCTCTTCTTGTCTTGTTTCATTCTCTAGTTTTGGTCTTAATCTTCTATGTGTTGTGTAGGGTGCACCTGAGAGTATACTTGAGAGAAGTTCATATACACAACTTGCTGATGGATCTCTTGTGACATTAGATGAATCTTGTAGAGAAATGATTCTCAAGAAACATTCTGAAATGACTTCAAAGGGATTAAGATGTTTAGGATTGGCTTATAAAGACGAATTAGGAGAGTTTTCGGATTACTCTTCTGAAGAACATCCTTCACACAAGAAGCTTTTAGATCCTTCTTGTTATTCGGAAATCGAAACGAACCTAATCTTTGTAGGAGTAGTTGGTCTAAGAGATCCTCCACGTGAAGAAGTTGGAAGTGCAATTGAAGATTGTAGAGAAGCTGGGATTAGAGTAATGGTAATAACTGGAGATAACAAATCAACAGCTGAAGCTATTTGTTGTGAGATTGGTTTGTTTTCGAAGGATGAAGATCTTTCACAAAGTAGCTTCACAGGTAGAGAGTTTATGTCTCTTCCTGCTTCAAGAAGGTCTGAAATTCTTTCGAAATCTGGAGGGAAAGTGTTCTCAAGAGCTGAGCCAAGACATAAGCAAGAAATTGTAAGAATGCTTAAAGAAATGGGAGAAATCGTTGCGATGACTGGTGATGGTGTGAATGATGCTCCTGCTTTGAAACTAGCTGATATTGGAATTGCCATGGGAATCACTGGAACTGAGGTAAAACAAATCACAACTAACTTAACTGTAATATAATCTTCAAAAATCGCAAAATCACTCCTAAAATTTTATTTGATCCAATTTAGACCCTTTTATATGGTTAAGTGTATGGATCTTAAAAATTTTCAGGTAGCAAAAGAAGCTTCAGATATGGTTCTTGCAGATGATAATTTCAGTACTATTGTCTCAGCTGTTGCAGAAGGTCGGTCCATTTACAACAATATGAAAGCTTTTATAAGGTAACAAAAAAGCTTATACATTAGATTTACATCATACCATTTTTTGTACTGATCTTAATTTCTTTTGAAGGTATATGATATCATCAAATGTTGGAGAAGTAATTTCAATCTTCTTAACCGCGGCATTAGGAATACCAGAATGCATGATACCTGTTCAGCTTCTTTGGGTTAATCTTGTAACAGATGGTCCTCCTGCTACAGCATTAGGATTTAATCCAGCTGATATTGATATTATGAAGAAACCACCTCGAAAAAGCGATGATTCTCTAATTGATTCATGGGTTTTTATTAGATATCTAGTGATTGGTTCTTATGTTGGAGCTGCAACTGTTGGAATCTTTGTCTTATGGTACACACAAGCTTCTTTCCTTGGGATTAGCTTAATCTCTGATGGACATACTTTGGTTAGTTTCAATGAGCTTCAGAATTGGTCTGAATGTTCTTCGTGGGGATCGAATTTTACAGTGACTCCTTACACAATCGGTGGTGGGTTTAAGACAGTGAAGTTTGAGAACAATCCTTGTGATTACTTCACTATAGGAAAGGTGAAGCCAATGACATTGTCACTGTCAGTTCTTGTGGCAATTGAAATGTTTAACTCATTGAATGCTTTGTCTGAAGATAACAGTTTGGTAAAGATGCCACCTTGGAGAAACCCTTGGCTTCTTGTGGCTATGAGTGTCTCTTTTGGACTTCATTGTGTGATTCTGTATGTTCCTTTTTTAGCTAATGTGTTTGGGATTGTGCCTTTGAGTTTCAGGGAATGGTTTGTGGTTATTCTTGTTTCATTCCCTGTGATTTTAATTGATGAAGCTCTTAAGTTTATTGGGAGATGTAGAAGAAGAAGAAGAATCAAGAAGAAGAAGATCAAGACTATGTAAAAGTTTAATCAACATTACTTTCTTTTCTTTCTTTCTGATAAAAGAAATTGCAGACTTTGTAAACTCTTGATTTGATATCATCTCTTTTACAATCATCCATTAACAAGTTTTGTTGTACTACCAGTAGTAACCTTTTTATTAGCAAAAATCGAAAATTTTCATTAGCCCAAACTATTAAATGAGCCTAATCTTATTCACAAGTGGGCCAAAATTTGGATTTTAGAAATTAAAAATATATATTGACAAAATATTGAAATAAAAAAATAGAATGAAATTTTAAAATAAATTATTAATTTATAGAGAGATAAATTCTATTAAAAATTAATTTTTGAAATCGGAAAAAAATAATTATTATCTATGTATATATTATTGAATTAAATAGGAATTTATAGAAATTATAGTATATATGGACACGTGATTTGTGAAAAAACAAAAGGAGAATCCAATACTTATCTTGGGTTTATGATAATACTTAGTGTGAATATGGTATGAATCGTGTAGACTAAAGTTGTCTGCAATTGCCAATAGCTAATATAATGACAACATATAAAGATACCACTAATCTACATTCTATAACCAAAGATATACCAAAAACCACTTAAAGTAACATATAATAAATAATGTTTAATAATCGACAGTCTCGCCGGAGATTCCGGCTTGGCAATCTAGCTAAGCTTGTTCAATTACGGCAGAGCGTCAGCCACCAACCGCCACAACCACCTTCTCCACCAAAGACTCTTCAAAAAACTTTGTCACCGGAAGTGAAATCAAAAGAAGAGCCTGCACCACCGCCACCACCACCATTTTCAAAACCTATTGAAACATATCGGCGATCGCCTCCTCCATCGTCGCGTGTATCATCGGAACCGAAAACGAAGGAAGAGCCTCCACACCAGCCGCCACCATCACCACTACCAATGTCCACACCTGTTAAAACACATCGGCGATCACCTCCTCCGTCGTCGTCACGTCTATCACCGAAACCGAAAGCAAAGGAAGAACCTTCACACCAGCCAACACCGCCGCCAACACCATCAATGTCGACACATGTTGAAATACATCGGCGATCACTTCCTCCGTCGCCACGTCTATTACCGGAGTCTAAAACAAATGAAAAGCCTCCATACCAGCCAACACTGCCACCGCCACCAATGACCACACCTGTTGAAACAGATCGGCGATCACTTCATCCACAACCGCATGTATCACCGGAATCGAAAACAAAGGAAGATCCTCCACATCAGCAAACACCGCCACCACCACCACCACCACCAATGTCCACACCTGTTGAAAATCATCAGCGATTACCTCCTCCGTCTCCACGTCAATCACCAGAACCGAAAGCAAAGGAAGAGTCTCCACACCAGCCAACACCGTCACCACCACCAATGACCACACCTGTTGAAACAAATCGACAATCACCTCCTCTGTCGCCGCATGTAGCACTGGAATCGGAAACAAAGGAAGATCCTCGACACCAGCAAACGCCGCCACCACCAACATCACCTCCACTATCACCAATGTCCACACATGTTGAAACACATCGACGATTACCTCCTCCGCCGCCACGTCTATCACCGGAATCGAAAACAAAGGAAAACCCTCAACACCAGCCAACACCACCACCACTACCAAAGCCGAAACCTGAAGAAACTAATCGGCGATCTCGTCCTCCATCGCCGCCACTTTCTGGTGAACTTCAGTCAAAACCAGTAACACCAGAATCGAAAATGGCGCCATCATATACGTCAATGCTAAATGATACTTCACTGACTCCGCCTCTTCTTAGGTCCAAATCTAATGATGAAACTATGTCCCGGTCATTACCTCCGTCGCAAGTATTGTCACCGTCATTACTAGAATCTGGTGGATCTCAACCACCAGAAGTTAAAACTCCACCGTCGACGCTAAACACTAGTAAAGAATCACATCTCCAACCGCCTTCACCACTTCCACCGCTTCCACCGTCTAAATCCATCAATGAAACTCACTTCCAACCATCGGTACCGTCAAATACGATTGAATCTCAACCACCACAAGAAGCAAAAATCCCAAAGTCTCCGCCGTCAACGGTAATTCCTACCGAAGAAACCAAGCCTCAACCGTTTCTGCCCTCTAAATCTAATGATGAAACTCGTTCGCAATCACCTCCTCCCTCGCCGCCAATTTCGCCACTGCCACAACCACAATCAGAATCTATTGAATCCAGAACTCAAACACACTCATCAACACCACCATCAACGACGAAGCTGATGTCACCATCAAAATCTATTATCACCGCTCAGCCTTCAGAATCACCAACGTCTATTCCGTCACAACTCAAATCTCATACCATCCCTTCACATAAACTGATGCTACCCAAAAATCATTCTCTGAAACCCATAAACACCGAATCAAACACTTCTCAAGAACTTAACATTGATCAGAACTCAGAAAAAAAAGTCGGAAAGGTCGTGAAGATTCCGGCAAAGACAGAGATCACCGAAAAAAATAACAAAAACAGAGAAAAGACAATACGGACAAAGAAACACAATTCAGTGCTGATGATGATGATTGTAAACAGTAATGTTCAAGGATACAATACCTCTCTCTCGTTCGATTCTTCTTCCATTGATCATGAACCAGGCGTCCACTTGAAGATCGATTATGATTAAAGTTATGAGTTTTCTTCAACTATCTGTTTTAATAACATGTTGAGGATTTAACGGTTTTTTAAAAATAAGAACAAATATTGGCGCCATACAAAAACAAAAATGGGCCTCATCTTTAAACTTAAGACTGGATTAGTATATGAAATATAAATAAAAGTTTGAGCTGGCCCATTATATTTCATTAATTTTTTTTCTTCCTAAAACCTAACAATCAAGGTTATTATATTAAAATGTATTTATGCAAATAAAATTATGTGTTTGTCCACAAAATATCGTGTTATTTTATTGTATTGAATTTTTATTTTTTATGTTAAAAAAATACTTTATATTTTTAATTTGAAAATACTGACTTTTCTTTTTAATTTAAAATTATTTTTATTTTAAATTTAATATATATATATATATATATATATAAAATTAACTATTCAAAATAATTCGCCATTCACATTCAAAATTCCTTACATAATTATTTACTATTCACATAATAAAAAATACCTAACTATCAAAATTTCTACAAAATATCTTTTTAACATACTATAAAAGTAAAATATATCTATTAATGGCCCATTTTACTTTTACTTTTCTTTTTGGAAGCATTACCTTGGGATAATATTATATTTCAAGTGGGAATTTACCTTTATAATTAAAAATTGTAATAATAT
>OVBE01007457.1:0-18457 GCA_900406425.1 Iberis pinnata
ATTTGACTCTATTGCATTTATATAAGTGTGATGCAAACCAGATGGAAGTTCTGGGAACTTTTCGAGTACAACTCGTATGCCTTCTTTATTTGAAATCACATACATATACATCTTTCCATTCTCAGTTGCAGACTGAGTGTCATATCCTTGGATGTATATGTCTTTAAAGCTCAACAAATTTCTTTTAGAATTTGGAGAATATAAGGCATTATCAATGGAAATTATTGTTCCATTAGGCAACATAAAACTGGCTTTACCAGTGCCTTTAACTACGTCTGTAGGACCTGATATTGTATTGACAATAATCTTGGTCAATTTTAAATTAGAGAAATATCTTTTATCTTTCAGAATAGTGTGAGTAGTTCCACTATCTGGTATACATATTTGTCTGCTAATTTCCTTGGATGTTGTTCCAGTTGTATAGTTATCCATTTCGAAATAAACATGTTTATTAATAATGATATAGAAAAAACACATTCAATAATTATACATTAGATTTTGTGAAAATGAGTTCAAACACATACAATAATTATACATTGTATCGTTGTAAAAACGATTTATTTGTTTAAAACAGAAATACATAATATTATTCATTAGAGTTATTTGATAGTCCCGCCACAAACACTTCACTTGTCTATAAGTGTAGTCTCGTCGAGGTCATCGACAAAGTCTAGGGAATCGAGGTACGTCGTACCCTCGAAGTGTTCTGTGAGATTCACTTCTTTCCCTTTTCCTTTAACGGAATCTTGGTATAACTTACAAAGGTGTGGAGGAGTACGGCAAACATGGGACCAATGCCCTGTTGCACCACATCTAAAACAGATATCCTCACGTTTCTGGTTGGGAGTCTCTAGGGTTTCTTTTCCTTTCGAAAAGTGCCCAGGTCGAACCCATTTGTTCGATCCTCTCCCTCTGTAAGTTTCTTCACGTCCGCTATTAAAGCGACGACCACGACTATGGCTACGACCATAACCACGACCACGACTATGACCACGACCACGACCATAATAGGTCTCATTTTTCCTTTCCGGGTATTTTGCATCTGTGGCATTTGCTTCAGGGTATGCCCTGGTTCCAGTAGGTCGGGAGTTGTGATTTTGAACTAAAAGCTCGTTATTCTTCTCAGCAAGAATTAACGCCACAACCAAATCCGAGAACCTTTTGTACCCGATGTTTCTGTATAGTGTTGGTAAGACACTATGCTCTTTATGAAATGTGAGAAGAGTTTTCTCAATCATTTCTTCCTCTGGGATAATTCTTCCACAATACCTCAATTGTGACACGATTCTTAAAACCGCAGAGTTATACTTATCCACTTTGTCAAAATCCTGAAACCTCAGGTTTTTCCATTCCTCCAAGGCATGAGGGAGAGTAATTTCTCTCTGGTTATCAAACCTTTGCTTTAGAGCCGACCACAGCTCTGCTGGGTCTCTGATGTGCGCATAGTCATGCGTCACACTTGCATCTAAATGCTTTCTCAGAAAAATAATTGCCTTTGCCTTTTCTGGAGATGAAGTTTTGTTTTCTTCTTTTATAGTGTCGGATAATTCCTTTGACTCAAGGAACAATTCTGCATCAGTGGTCCACGCTATATAATTAGCGCAAGTGATTTTCAAGGCGGGAAACTTGATGCTTTCAATGTTTGCCATTTCTTTTCTAAATCAAAATAATATAAATTTTATTAGAATTAAAAAGAACCGTTTACATTAATCATTACAGAAGTAATAAAAAGAAATACAGCGAACACGATTAAAATAATATTCCTAAGGTTTTCGCTACCGGTAAATTCTCCAACAAAAGAACCGTAGATAGAAATAATAATCATGAAAAATACAGCGATTAACATCAAACGGAAAAACTCCCGAGAATGAAACATTTTGTGAAATTTCTTGAGGAGTAATTTGATTGAAGATAAAAATATTTAATGAGATAAAAATGAGTGAAATGAGAGTGTATTTATAGATTGAAAAATACTGTTCATAACCGTTGGAAAGTGTATAAATTTTTTGAAAGATTTTTTTTGTGACCGTTGGAAATTTAATTGTGCAAGAAAAATTAATTTGAAAATTTTGTTTAAGTAATACATTTAATTTTAGCAAAGTTTATATTATTGATTTTTATACGGGTGGCAGAGCCTCCTTTGCATATTAATCATAATATAAACAAATATTTAACAGTAATATATAATTTATATTGAGCAATAAATAAATGTAAATTAATAAAGTAAGTGCGTTAATGATAAAAACTCGGTAGGTTTTACCATCCCAAGTATAAACAGAAATAATTTAAAGCCAGCCATAAATAGGCGGTATAAACAATAAATAAATAATTATGGTGTTAAAACATCCATATAAACAGAAAATAAAATATGGTGTTGGAACATCCATATTAACAGTAAATAAATGTAGAACCGTCCATAAGTAGGAGGTATAAAAGTAAATAAAGAAAAAAGTAACGAGGCTAAAAGACGTCCGGTATCATCTAGTTTAACGACAATCTAACTAGAGTCATTTGTTATTTTTATTTTATTTTATTTTTTTCATAATTTTTTTTTTTTAGCGCTATTAAGATATATCATAAAAACTAATTTTGTAGAGCAATCGTGCTGATAACGTGTTATAATAAACTAGATATAATTTTAATAATTATCATAAACTTTAAATATAAAAAAAAACGAAAATGTTATACCCGGGAAATCTTGGATCTGATAACTTGGACAGATACTAAAAAGAGAGACTTATATTATATGAGAGGAAGAAGAAGATTTTTAGGTGTGTTTACAAACGATCAAAACGATCGTTTATATAGAGAGTAAAAAGACAGAAGTTACTGTACGTCATAATGACAGTGGGCTCCACTAAAATTTAATTCATGTTTTGTAAATGTCGCAGACGCAATATTTGACTTTGTAACAGTAAGTTCGTATTTTAAAAAGTAGAATTAGTTTTTGAGAAATTTGTAAACTCGTATTTTGAAAAATAAAAAGTAAATACTAGGAAAAGGTAAAAATAGATATAAAGGATAAATATGGAGGATATAAGAGCAAGATTATTGGGGTACTCAAAATGGGTTTTTGGGGATTTTGGGCCCAAAATATTAATTTAAAAAGCTTTGCAGGTTTGAATTTGTATATTTATTAAGAGGTATCGAAACCTCTTTGGGTATGTCATGTGACGTGTTTTAATTGCCTCGAAATTGAATGAAGGAACAAAAAAATAAGGTTGGGTAGAGAACTGCCACGTGGCGGTTTGTTATTGGCAGACCTAAGTTTTTTTCTTTTTGTTGAGTGTTTTTTTTTGAGTTGTGTTTTTTTTAGTTGTTTTTTTCATAATTTTTTATAGGGCTTCGTTTTTGGATATTCGGTTCAATTCTGGTTCTTCGGATCTTAAATTCGAATACTCAATTGATACTTTTCTAATATTCGGTTCGGTTCTTGTCGGTTCCGGGTCGGTTCGGTTCCAATCTTTTTTTTCATAATATTTTCTAAGGCTTGGTTTTTGGGTATTCGGTTCAGTTCTGGTTCTTCGGATCCTAAATTCGAATACTCAATTGATACTTTTCTGATATTCGGTTCGGTTTTTGTCGATTCCGGGTCGGTTCGGTTCCAATTTTTTTTATTCATGATTTTGTGTAGGGCTGAGCTTTCGGGTATTCGGTTCGGTTCCGGTTCTTCAGATCCTAAATTTGAATACCCAATCGATATTTTTCTAATTTTCGGTTCTATGTCGGTTTTGGGTATTTCAGACCCAAAATACCAAAAAATATCCAAAATTTTCGGTTCTATGTCGATTTTTGGTTTTATGTTCAAATATTAATGCATTAACTAGTTAGTTTCATAAAATTTATATTCAAATATTTCATAAAATTTATGTTCAAATATTTTCAAATAAAAATTATAATTACAAAAATAATATTATTTTATTCTAAAGATCCACCACTTGGTTCTACCATTAATCTCCTAAAACAAGTGAAGTTTCTTAATTTTTCTCTAATCCTTAATAAATTAATAAACTAATCTAAAGAAACTTAATTTGGATTCTACCAATAATCTTACTCTTAGCAGACGATTGAATATAATAATAGACTAAAATTATTAAACCTAAACTATACATGATATTACTTTGCCTTATGATATATCTCTACTATGCCGTGTATTCTTCAAGCTTCTATATTTTTCCTTGCTCTGTTTTTTGGACACGTCAGTAATCCATCGATAATTATCGATGAAATCACATGAATTCAGTTGGTAATCCATAAAAAATGAATTTGGGGTTTCAGATAATTCAATGTTTTAACCTCAGTTTCGACTGGAAACGTATTTAAAATAATGTAAATAATAATATTTAACATGAGTTCTTATTAAATCATTCGAATACAAACATACAGTAACACATACTACAAGTTAACGAACACTTTCGGTTGAAGCACATCATCTTTTAAAATTTGATAACTTATGATATGTAATTTTAGATTTCAAATGTTTAACACATATTGATGATATAGTGTCTTAGATATAATATATTAATACTCTAAATTATTATTATTATTTTTGGGGGTTAGGTTTTAGGGATTTGAGGTTAGAGTTTAGGATTTAAAGAATTATAAGGATTTTACGGTTATAAAACACAAACATATTATTTCTAAATAAGATTTTATTAACATAAAAGATGCAATTTTATAGTAACACCCACGGTAAAATAACAAACAATTTCGGTTGAAACATATAATTTAAATTTTTATAGTTTAGGGTTATGTAGTTTTTATATTACATATTTAACACATATTAATAATATTAAATGTTTGTGACAGTATATTAGAAGTCTATTTTTAGGGTGTAATTATGTAAACTAAAAATTATTCTATTTAATAAATATTTCCAAATTATTAAAAATTTGAATAAAACTAAAAGATGAATATTTTTAATGAGTAATTCCTTGAAATACCATCAAAATAATTTTAAATTCCAAAAATACCTCACACTCCCAAAATTTTCAAAAATACCATTAAATTATTATTTTTTCAAAAATACCATGAACATAAAAAATGAATTTCAAGGGTTTAGAATTTAAAATTTTGGGTAAATTTAAAATTTGGGTTTGTGTTCATTAAATAGAGTTTAGGGTTTAGTTTTGAAGGGGATAGAGTTTGGTTTTGGGATTTTAGGGTTTAAATTTGAAGTTTTAAATCTATTTAAATTTTATGGTATTTTTGGAACAAAAACATTTTTGTGGCATTTTTGAAAAAATGTGGTATTTTCGGAACATTTTTTTTTATATTTTTTTCTGTTTATTTAATGAATATTTATATAAAATTTTAATTTTAAAATTTTTTAATTGTAAATAAATCTATCGATAATTATTGACAGATTATCGAATAATGAATATCTAATTAATAACTAAATTTTAATATTTCGTTTATATTTTCATTTTTATTTTTTGTCATTTGTCGGTAATTACCGACGGATTTATTGAATATATATTTCGATATTTAATCTTTGAAAAAGAATGATTCCAAAATCACTATATGTGACTTGCCATAGATAGCATTTTTCTATATCATGATTCTAAAAATAAAAAACCTAACATAGCATCATGTATTATACTTTTTAGTGATTTTATAAAGCTCATATATATATATATATATATATATATTTATTTATTGAAATTCTCTTTAACTTGTCATGAAACATATATATTAAAATATTTTGATATTCAAAGTAGGAATAACCATGATTCTAAAAACTTTAACTTTTGTTTTTCTTATAATATTTTTGTTTCTGCGAAGAATCATAGGTTTTAATATAACACCACCATGCATAATATTTTCTAAATATTTTAATATTCCTTTTGTTTCAATTTATATGAAGTTTACAGTTTTTGGACATTGGGAAATAAAACACAAAAATATCATTTAATTTACCTCTTTTCCATAAAAATATCATCAACTATAGCTAATCTAACCAATCAAAAATCTTTCCACAAAATATAAATGGTTTATAGTTTAAAGTTTTGCACAGAAATATTTGAAAACATCACTTAATATTATGAAACAAAAAAAATTCCTAAAATTTCACTTAATACGAAACAAAAGGAGTATAATTTAACTACATTTTATTATCATTATATTTTATTTAGTTTATATAGAATTTAAAAAGTAATTTAACACATATGAAACATATATATTAAAATATTTTTTTATATAGATTTCATTCAAAAAATAATACTCATTACAAATTTCTGATATGTCTTCATTGCAGACAACTCCATTGGTTTTTTTTTTGGTTCAAATCCTGCAGCTTGACCTGCTAAAACTAATGCATACATCCATGTTGATTGCTATGTTAGTTTAGATCATGAAGATGATGTGAAGCTGCTTGCAGTTGTGTGATAGATACTAGTACGAGTCAAGGTACTCTCTCAATCTCTTGAAAGCCACTTTATGTCAAGCATGTTATTCAGCTTCGCACCACACTAGTTCCTTGGAGAAGAAAACCATCGAGCTTTTAATCGCTATTTCGAAACCATTCTTGTCGCTTCCACCTCAGATTTGAACCAATGTGAATACCAAAACCTCTGCTTCTTCTTCTATTACCGCCATTGAAGCTTCTCGTGTTGATAGGAAGCCAAGGACAGGAGAAGTATCTCAAAGGAAAATATCCTCTGACTCCTAATGAAAGCAGTTTTGATGCTTCAATCAGCTGCTTCTGTAACAATGAGATCAGTTTCTTCTCTTCATACAAAGACTCTACAACTATCAAGTTCTTTAGTGTCAGTTTTTTCAACCACTGAATCCAAAATAGTTGAAGCTTGTGATGTGATTGCTCGAGGTAAGTATCGCTTTAAAACCCGCGAATACTTAACAGCTATGTCAATACCCTTTTCATCTAGATGACAATACTTCATCTCCCTCCATTGCTTTAACTCTCCAACAACACAAAAACCATATAAAATAGCAGTAAACGAAACAGGATCAGGAGAGAAGCCTTTCTTCACCATCTTATCCTGAAACCTACAAGCAATCTTCACCATTCCATGTACACAAAGACAGACAAGAACAGAATTGTAAGCAGCAACATGATCTAACCATCCATCTGATTTCATTTTATAGAAAAACTCGAAAAACAGAGAACTTTGTCTCTCACTAAACCCATTTGGTTCATATGTGTTCTTCACGAATCCGTCAAGTAGACAATTGAAGGTAAATTCATTAGGTACACAGTTGTTTCTCAACATAAGCTCCCAATAGTAAACTGCTTTCTCAAGAGTACTACCATCTTTAGCAAAGCTTCTAATGAGTGTTGTGTATGTTACAACATTAGGTACAAGACCGCACGATTTCATCTCTTTGAAAGTTTCTTCAGCCATTTTGAAATCTCCTTGACAACAGAATCCATTAACAAGAGATGAGTAAGTTACCACGTTCGCCTTACATTTACTCTTAGTCATCTCTCGAAAAATCTTTAAAGCAGTAATCATATCTTGTTGCTTTACATATCCATCAATGATTGTCGAATAAGTGAACTCATCAGGGACAATCTTATTCATACAAGTCAATGCCTCGGTCAACATTCCGAATTTACAAAACCCTTTTATCATAGCATTGTAATGAACTACATCAACCTTCACACCTTTTACGATCGAGAGATCGAAAACTTTCCTTGCTTCATCAAAATCATTGCTTCTAATGAATCCATCGATAAGCGTGGTATAGACATAAGAATCTGGTAATATATTCCGATCTAGCATCTCCGAGAAGAGGAGTTTAGCAGACGAAAACCTACCACTCTTGCATAATCCACTCATCAACATATTGTAGATCGCAGCATCCGGTGAAACTCCTCGATCTATTAATCTAATTTTCATCTTAATCGCATCATCGATTTGGCCTGAAACAACAAGACCATGCATAAGTATTCCATATGTAACTATATCTGGTTTACATCCTCTTTCAATCATCTGTAGAAGCAACTTAGAAGCAATGTCATACTCTTTGCTTTTGCAATAACCTTGTATTAAAGGAGCATAGCTTATATTACTCGGAATCAATCCTTTCTTTGATGCTTCATCCAAAAGCCTAACGGCATCTTCTATATTCCCTTCTTTACACAAACGATTGATCATAATGTTATATGTTGTTATATCAGGCTTACAATCATTAGCTACGATCCATCGTATACTCTCTGCTACTTCCACCTTAGAACCGAACCTATATTTAGCATCTAAGATGTTGTTAAGGAACCAAACACTAACTCTTAAACCTCTTTCTTTCACTTCTTTCAAAAGCCTATCACTTGCTACAAAATCTCCTTTCTTGCAAAACCCATTTATCATTGTACCAAAAGTTTCCAAAGTAGGCATAAATCCCTTTGATTTCAACTCTTTGAAGACTGAATTCGCTTTATCAATGTCACCTATCTTACAATATCCACCAATGATTGTATTGTAAAACACAATATTTGGAACACAACCTTTCCCAAATAGTTCTTCAATTAGCTTTCTACTTTCTTCTACTTTCCCTTCATTACACATACCTTTAAGTAATATACAAGTACTGTAATTATCAACACAATCACCTCTTTCACGCATTTCGTCAAACACCTTCTGTGCACCTTTAAGTCTCTTGCTTTTCACAAGTAAATTCAGTAATGAGTTGCAAGCAATAACATTAGGTACAGAATCGTATGATTCAATCACATAATTATAAATCTCCAAAGCTTTATTTAAAAACCCGGATTCAGCATATGCGTGAAGAATGTGACTTAATGCTTCATAAGTAATCTTCACATTTTCTTTTCTGAGAATTTCAAACAAATTTGTAATTTCATTGAAGATTCTATGCTTAGCTAAGAGCTTTAGAAATGAGGAACAAGCGAGCCCATTTGAAAATAATTCTTCTTTTCTTTGATTCGATAGCCAATCAAATAGCTTAACTCCGATTTCAACATCTTGGATTCGATCGAAAACCATAGGAGAAATATCGACGAGTCGGACTTCATAATCGTAATCGTCGAGAAATTCAGAAAAGTTTTTATGGGTTTTGAGGATATTGACTGTGTCGCGAACTTGTTTCCTGATTTTGGGAGTAAATGGAAATTGAGTTCGCCGGAGATTAAATGGAGGAGGTTTGATGCGAGAGAGAAGGGTTTTAGACATTATAAGACGACTGTGTAAATGTGAAAGCTTTGATTCATAAGGAGAGAGATTGAACTAAACTTATTCTCACATAGGTCCCTTATATTGTTCTTATTAGGTTTTAAACTTTTAATTTATATTTGTTTCAGATTAACCCAAAACCTCAAATTTAGTCTTACTTTTCTTTTCTTTGTTTTTTTACCAACCAAATTTAGCCTACTTTTTTTTCATCTAGTGGGTTTAAACACGATACAAACGAACCAAACCAGAAATTACAAGAAAATACAAGATAGATGCCGGGCGAGAAAGGGATTCTCCGGAGATGAAGGCCACATGTGGCAGTTCGATTAAAACAATTCTAGAAATGAAAACAAAACCTATCCGAAAACTAATGAAAAAACGCCATAGCAGAAGACCCAGGAAAATGAACCACGAATCCATGAGCAAGAAACAGAGAAGTGCGCATATGAGGAGACAACTGAAAAGCTGCAGAAGATGGAAGCTGAGCCAGGAAGAAGAAAACAACGCACCACTAGAAGTGCTCAGCACCCTGACAAGACTGAGAAAACTCTTTGGACGTCCCAGCTACCGACTTCAGAAACAGCTATACCAAGAGAAAAGCACTGCAAAGCAAGTCAAGGATCAAGAGAGAGAGAATCGCTGCTATAGCGAATCACCAAACCGAAAAACACCTAGAGACGCTGACGGGGAGACAGAGAGGAGCAGGCTGACCGAAAACTCCCGGCGGCGATTAGACTTACCTTACCTAGGCTATCCGTCCCAGACATTCTCGCTGAACTACACCGCAACGAAACCAGATGACTAAACGGGAATGAATGGAAGGCAAAACCTTAAAACCAATAAAGGAGAAGATACCAAAGCAGTCCTACAACGCAAACTTCAACCTAACCAGCTAGACTTACAACCACTACACCAAACTCCAAGCAGACCAATCAAACCAGCAAACCAAACCAACCAGATCTAGAACCGGGAAACCAAGAACCGAATCTGGAGAAGAGAAGCAAGCCAAGTAGACTGGAGGGAGACCGGAACTAGCAAGAGGAAGACGGAGAGGAGATCCGCGACGAAGCCCAATTGATATCGGAGTCGCCGAGACGCCGAACATAGAAAAAACCGAGCAAGGAAGAACGACCGGAGGGCACCAACCGAGAACGAAAGACGAGAAACAACAAAGCAAGAGCAAAAGAATTAAGAGAAGAGACCAAAAGGACCGGCGGTGGCGCTGAGGGAGCCGCCGACCGCCGGTCAGATCTGAAATCAAAAAGGTTGCAGGCGGCGGTGAAGTTTATCGAGAGAGAGAGAGCGAGGGTTTTTAGAAGAGAAAATTGTGTTGTCTTACTTTTTTTCATGGGATTCTTTACTGGTAGGGTACTTTTATTTTTATAATTTGGTAAAAGACTATTTTGTATTCATGTAATTTTTTATATTCCAAATGATGAATGATAAATATTAAAATTAAATTATTTGTGTGAATGGTGAATTATTTTGCATGAAAGGTATATTTTTCATATAAATGATTTTAAATTTAAAAGGAGGAATATTTATTTCTTAATTAAAAATAATTCTTTCTCTCATTTTCTAATTAGAAAAAAAAAAGTACTCAAGAAGAAATTTGCTACGAATTTCTCAAACTTACGCAATGTTAGGTCTAATACTAATTTAAGTGAGATTTAAAAATTCATGATTGATTATAATCCTACTTTGCCACAAAAAAAAAGAAAGAAAAACTAAATATGAACAAAAATGTTTCCTAGAGATTTAATGATATGCTTTTTATGCAGATATATAGTTACAACAGCTCATCAAATGTATAACCTCTCTGATTATGTTATTTGTATCAAATACAGAAAAACCTTGGAATCATGTGTCAAGAGATGCTAATTGAAATCTGTGAATGGTTCGTTCTGTACGGTACGTTTTTTTAGAAGCTGAGTATACCCTGCAATGAATCTGCATACAATTTTCAAAAAGAACGGCTCACCAAGCAAATATTTTAATACAGATATGCAGGCCCAAATTATCTTTATGTCTACAAAAGTAAACAAGTATTGTGAAAAAGAATTTTTCATTAAAAAAAAATAATCATCAAACTTTTTTCTTATAAAAATGTCACGTACGTTGAATTTAAAATTTTAATACAAATACAAACGTAAACAAGTATTGTGAAAAAGAGAAATTCCATTTTATTTCACTATAATAGAGCTTTTTTAAAAATAAAAAAACCAAAAAATGTAATCATCAAAACTTTTTCCTATAAAAATGCCAGGTACGTTAAATTTAAAATTTTGGATTTAAGTTTATAAATTTAGGTTCAGGATTTAAATTTGATGGCTGAAAATTAGTATTAATCTTGTAACATATTTAGAAAAATAATAATTTTGATTTTATTCTCGAACAAATAGTTTTGATGTTCTTTGATCTCAAAATCTTTTAAGAACTTATATATATATATATATAAGTTTATGCCATCAGTGTTTCAAAAATTGATGCCCTTAATAATTTAATTTATTTATTTATTGTCTAAAATTTCTAACTTTACGAGTTTGGTTTGCATTTAGTCTCAAAAATTGATTGTTAGTGAGAGATGTTTGATTGAGTGTTTTTGATGAACTTACCCTGCAAGAAGAATTGCTAGAGATGAAAACCTGAAGATGTGTTGATAACACTTGTGTTTTGGTTTTTTATGTTTCATGTCGTAACCTGGAGGTATGTATTTGGGGTTCACATATCCATATTGTGGACGGATAAGAACTACAAATCCGAGGAAAAAACCGGCTAAAAATCCTCCACAATGAGCAGAATTGTCCACTCGTGGTAAGAATCCAACACTTAGGTTTAGTGCAATGATCAGGATTAATGTCATAAGTGCAGTACACTGTCAAAAAGATGAATAAAAACGATCAACTTTCAATAGCCGCGAGTACCTAAAATCAAAAGTGATATACTTATATACCTTATTTTCATAGATTGTCCAGTTTGTGATCAGCTCGGAAAGCATCGCACCAAGTAAACCGAATAAGGCACCTGATGCTCCAACCGAAACCCGTTCGCCTCGAGAATCGGTCAAGCAAGACATAAGGCTTCCACCAAGCCCGGAGATCACATACAAAACTCCAATTCTCACTGATATGCCATCAAAATCTTTAATCAGATTCAATATTCTAATGAAAAAAAAAACAAGAATTTTTAGAGGTAAGATGTTCGAATATCAGTTAGGTTAGAACATGGTCTTGATCCTCGATTTTAAAAATGTACGGATTTCGGCCTAAAACTTATTAATTTAAATTTGAGACGTTTTTATATAACATGTTCTAATCCTAAGTCTACGAAATAGGCTTTCAATCCAAACTTCCTAATTAAAAATAAAAGAGTTTTAGAGGGTCTTACAAAATCCGAATTCTTGTTCAAGACGCATTCCAATACAAAGGAGGCTGATCATGTTAGCCAATAAGTGAAGAAGACCACCATGAAGCCATATGCAAGAGATGAGACGCCATTTCTCACCTTCTTCAACAAGTCTTCTTTCAAGAGCTCCAAGTTTTCTCAACCTAAAACCCAATAAAAAGAAAAAGGTTGGAAACAAAAAATTGGAGAATTATAGTTTTGAAAAACTTTTTATCATGACCAAGGAGTCAAAACTCGTACATCTCTTCATGATAGAGGTTCAAACCATATTATATAATTTTTTTTAGAGAGCACGCATACCCCTTCTAAAATAAATTGAACTTCTGACATCTTAAACTCCTACGTTTATAGGATTTAGGGGTTTAACCTTTTTTTTCTTATCCTTTTTATTAAAATGCTAACCATGTTTTTTTATCCGTTTTTTCATGTCTTATATATGCATCCATCAAAAACCCTAGAAAACAAAACCCATCACAAAATTAAGAAAATCTTCTTTCTTACGTACGTGGGAATAGAAGGGCCAAGAAGTATATTCTCTTTAATAGGTTGAAATGAAAGCCTTCCAAGAACATCAAACAAGAGACAATCATCTGATCTTGCAGGACAATCGTTAATATACATTGTCGAAGCGAATGTGATGAAGTTGATTGCTAGAATGAGAGGCACAAGCCACGCGAACCATGGCACGGGCATTGGTGGGCGAAATGGAGGTCGTGATGGTGGTGGTAATGGTGGTAGTCCGTTTTCAATATCTGGTGGTCTCTTCCCCATTTCTGGAAAAGAGTTTAATGTTTGATCGCTTGGAATTTTTTTTGTTGAGGTTTTAGAATTAGGGGAAAAAATGTGGAGTTGAGAGAGAGGTCCGGACAAACTTGTGGCTAAAATAAGGTTTTTTTTTGTAATTTTAGTCTATCTTATTTGTTATTATTATTATTATTACATTAGGCTGTTATGTTTGGTAAATATAGTTGCTGTACTGTAAACCAAACGAATCATACATATAAAGTTGGGTTTCAGTCACATTCTATTGGTCTATTTGGCATATTTTTTTATTTTTCATGTGACATTTAAAACTAATTAATTACTACAAGAGAACATGCTATAAGTAACGGACATTTCCGTTACTTACCTGTCAGAAACAGATGTTTTTGACGGTTATCTGACGGAAGTTGTCCGTCAGTCCTGCAGCGTCAGTAATGAATATCCGTCAGTTAGCCGTCAGTAATTACTGACGGATAACTGACGGCATATTACTGACGGAATTTGTAATGAATATATCCATCAGTAACATTTCGTCAGTAGTCCGTCACTAATAACTGACGGACTAGTGACGGATTAGTGATGGATCTATATGTCACAACGTATATGTCACTAGTCCGTCACTTATAAGTTGAAATTAGATTTTTAAAAAATAAAAATTTATTAATTGATATTTTTGTTATTGTTTTGAATAATAATAAAAATATTTTTAATAAAATTGAAAAATATTTCTAAAATTTTATAAAGTAACAAAATTATATTAATAAAAGTATTTCAAATTACAAAAAAATAAAAATAAACGAAACTACTGTGGACCGAGCCGTCATAATATCGCGTCCATCGTCTCCTGCATCTTCGCCAACCGGCTCTGATCCTCTTGACGCGCGGTCACCAAATCTTCTACCGTCTTCTTCAGGGTCTCCACAACCTCTTTTCGCCACATTTTCTCATCCCTGATTGGATCTCTCGCTCTTCGGGATCCTGGTAGACAATAGCGGGCCATGTTCCCTAGTCCATACATGCGCCCCTTCGACTTCTTCGTCGTCTAAAAAAACAAAATTATATATTAGACATAGAAATAATGAAAGATTTAAAAATTTAACTTATATAAATACTTACCTCGATCATAACCTTGTACTGCGTGTCAAGCGAGATATCCTTACCCTCGGCTGTCTGCTGAGTCGCCCGCATGTCGTCTATAATCTTTTTGGTCTTCTCAAGCACATCCTTAGCTACAGGATCTTGAACATGTCCCGTCTTCTTGTTGGTGTGAATATCCTCCATAAGTTCGGAGGGGGGGGGGGGGGGGGGGGGGCCGCCCCNAATGTTTAAAGTTATAATTAGATTAAAGTTTTAAAATTACTAAAGTGTAAGTATTTTCTTACCAGCTCCTGGTCACGAGTAACGTTACTCTTAGAACCCAGGTTTGTGGTCGCAATGCCTAAATCGTTGTGGGTGCTGTAACGGTTCTTGTTGTTGGTCGAGGAGACTTCCACCATCTTGGGTTGAGACTAATACTCAACAAGGCCGTCTTAAAGCGGCTCAGACATCTCCTTCGCCCTCTTGCCTTGCTTCTTCCATGTAGACTTCCATGAGTAAAAGTGGTTGTTGTACACTCGGGCCACCTTCGACCTAAACTCATACCGGACCAAGCCGGTTATAGACGGACGCCAGTTGAACTCTTGCTACACAAATGTTTAAATTAGTTATATAATGTTTGTAGATGTTGTTAATTAGTATAAACATATTAGAAAATACTTACCGCAAAGTGGTGCAACCACATCTCCTTATCTTCTTCACGCATTAAAACGAACTTCTTATACGACATCTTTATGAGACTATGCATCATTCTCATGATGCATTTGGTCATCCCGTTGTCCGAGGGACCAAACCACGTAGCCTCGTCCCTAAGTTGGGGATCTAGAAACCTCAACCCCTCCCTTCCAGGTTGCACAAGTAGTTCCTCCAGTGACATATGCACCGGAAGAACCTGAGGCCCCTGAGGCATCGAATACTGATGTCTCGAAAACTGAGTTTCCGGGATATGAGTACCGGCTGAGAAGAAGGGGTGACGGGAGAGGACATCGATCCCGACCCTCCCGATTCGTCAGATGCGCCGAGCCTTGGCGCATAATATGAAGCTTGCTGAAATTACGTTATTTTTAATTTATCGTTAGTATTTAATGGTTATAAAAGTTATGATTTAAATTAAGAATGAAACCAAAACTTTTTAATATTTACAACTAAAACCCAAACATATTAAATTTTCATTAACAACCCTAAACTTTCTTAAATTACATTTGCAACTCCTAAACTTTGAAAATTACATTAATAACACTAAAGTTTTAAAAATTGCATTTACAATCAATAATTTTTTAAATCTACATTAACCAGAAAACTTTTTAAATTACATTTAAAACCCAATTTTTTTAAAAAAATTACATTTAAAACCAAAAATTGTCTTAAATTACATTTAGAATGAAAAACTTTTCAAAATTACGTTCTCAACCCAAAAATTTTCAATATTACGTTCTCAACCGTAAATCTTTTTAAATTACATTGAAAACCCTAAAACTTCTTAAATTACATTTAAGACCGTACGACTTTTTAAATTACATTTAAAACCCAAAAACTTTTTAAATTCCATTTAAAACCCAAAATCTTTTTAAATCACATTTAAAACACAAAATCATTTTAAATCACATTTGAAATCAAGAAATTGTTCAAAATTACATTTACAACCCAAAATATTTTTCAAAAAACATTTAAAACCCAAAATCAATTTTAATTACAATTAGAATCAAAACCTTTTTAAAATTACATTAACAACCCATAATATTTTTAAATTACATTAACAACCCAAAACCTTTTTTAATTACATTTATAAGGCCAAACCTTTTCCAATAAGATTGACAACCCATTATCAACCACAAATCAACAAAACTCTTAAAATTATCAAAATCAACCAAAATCTTAGAAAACCAAATTTATGAAAACCCAAAAATCAAACAAAATCAACCCAAATCAACCAAAATCAACCCACAAACTCACAAACTATTGAAAAAATAACCTAAAATCTAAGAAAAACCCGAAATTTCTAAACCCTAATCACTTTATTCCAGCTCNACAAAATCTAACCTAAAATCTCTAAATCGCATGAAATACGTACAAGGAAGGGTTGTTGTGGTGGTTTTGGGGGTTGGACATGTTGTGTAGCTTCGATCGTCGCCGGAAATCGCCTTTAAACGTCGGAGGGTCGTGTGATTAATGAAGAAGAAGCTTCTGGGTTTTTTCTTAAAACCAGAAGTTTGTGAACGCTATATTTGTCACTTATCCGTCAGTCCAAATAAATTAAATTCGTAAAATTTCACCAAATTTTTTGGGTTTCGAAAACACGGGTAAATTTAGGGTTGCCGTCAGTTATCCGTCACTAATAACTGACGGCTAACTGACGGATTGCATGTACCCGTCAGTTCTCCGTCAGTTATTTGTGACGGATTAGTGACGGTTACCCGTCAATTAGCCGTCTAGCCGTCAAATATCTCATTTAGGGTTTAGGGATTTGTTTAGGGTTTGGGGTTTTCGAATGTGTTGTTACTGTTATAAAACCAATTGAATGATGATGTAATCAGTATCATAATGCACTTAGATGGAATAAAAAATGATAAATTGGTTTTTGCATTCACAATTTGAAAACTATATCGCTAAACGTCTTATAAGGTTATGATTAGTTTCGTTCACAATGGTCGTATGTTATTTACTTTCAAATTTTGTTTTTATCACTCGATGAATTGCTCTAAGTCTTTATATATTGTTTTAAGTTTTAACATATAGTCCAAATTTTATAAAATTGCGTAAGAAATCCCTAAATCCTATAATGTATAAATGACGGACTACTGACGGTATTCCACTATCCGTCAGTTAGCCGTCAGTAATATAACTGATGGATTACTGACGGATTACTGACGGGTTACTGACGGGTATTCCACTATCCTTCAGTATTCCGTCAGTTATGTGGTTTTTTATTTTTTTTTATATCAAATTGTCACTTGTTAATAATTATGTTATTATTTGATCATTTTGTAATTATAAAACTTAGTGTAAAAGAATTTCAAATCTATAAGAATATGATGTCGAATCAACTAGGGAGAAGTTATAAATAATTTTTACATTCATAAATATTACAGAAAATGTCCAATTTTAAAAATAAAATGTCAAATATTCTAAGAAGATGATGATGATGATGAATAATCTGATGGTGATGAATCTGTGTCCAAATCGAATTCATCACACGAGCCATCGTCTACGTCATATACAACCACATTGAGATCACCGAACATCGTGAAATCGACGACAAGATTAACATCCATAAAAGGTGGTATCGGTGCTAGTACACCATCCCTAATTGGTTGTAGAGGATCCTGTTGTGAAACTCCTTCTATGACACTTCTAGGATTTACTCGCGTGACCATTAACCAAGGATCGTTCCTGTGACTTAAGTGTGGGTACTTAATGTAAGATACCTACATATAATGAAGTTCAAAATTTATAATTATGTAAAAGATCATAAAATATAACTCATGTTAAGAAAATGGCAAACCTGATCCGCTTGTGAAGCGAAAATGAAGGGATCGTACGTTCCCAAATTTCCACGCGAATGTATCAAAGTGACACCGAATTGGTATACTTTGGCACCTCTACCATCGGTTGGATCATACCAGTCACACAAAAAGACAATGCATCGCAAGTTTAATATCCACGGGTATTGAACCTTCAATATCTCACGAAGAAGTCCATAGTATACCACATCACAAGAACTAGACGATATACCATGGTCCAATGTCATCATTCCAGTATCTGATTGGTGAACCTTGAAGGCGTATCCTCTTGTACAATACCTCGGGTAGGACGTAGCATTGTTGGTCGGCCCGTTCACAATTTCAAGCAACCAAGATGGAAATATGCGACCAATGGAGACCTCACTTCTAACCTGTATTTGTAAACATTAGAAATAAACCAACACTTATAAAATCTATACTTAACTTCATTTTATGGAACACTTACAAAATGTGGTAGCCAGTTTTGGAAATAAACTTGTTTATGAGCTTGCAATTCCTCTTCAGATTTATCATGAAAGTATT
>OVBE01007458.1:0-17944 GCA_900406425.1 Iberis pinnata
TTTAGTAGAATGCTAAAGGTGAGAACACTTGGATGTATACAAGAATAGGATTCCATCCACCCAATACTCAAAAGCTCAAAGCTTTGCATAAAGAACACATAGAAGAATCCTAATCTACCCTTTAACCACACAAATATCCATCCTAGTTGTCTACCCTTTTCCATTCAAACTCTTGTCGATCATCAACTTAGAAGGAGGATTTACTTATTTTCCTAACCTAGCGGATTGGTTGTTCTACTAACTCTAAGGGCTTAAGGCTTTCTCTTTTTCTTTTTCTTTTTTCTTTTGTTTTCTAATCGCTTTTACACCAAGCCGTACCCTTTTATTTACTTTTTCTTTTCTTTTCCCAATCCTTTACTAGGCAATTCCATTTCGTCTTTACTTCTTTGATCCCCTCCTAAGCTTCTTAAAGCATTCTTTTTCTCTTTTTCAACCATGATCAAACCGGCAATCTAAATCCCAAATATCCCAGTTCATTTCCGATCCCATTCCGAACCTAAACCTATCTAGTCCAAAAGTCGTGAACTATAACTACATGAAATCTAATCCTTGTCAGTTCAAACCTAACACTTTCTACCAAGCTCTTTTCATAAAAGTCCTACCACTCAAAATTCGATTTATGGCTTGAAAGAAGGTTGGTTTAAGGTGGGGAAACTACTTGGACTAACAAGAGTGGTAAAAATGGAATAAGATAGTCCAAGTATGTATATTCTATCCACAAGTCCAAATCCAATGCATAGACATGATAATTAGCAATGAAATTAAGGTTCTAATAGATAGAGATGAATTTCAAATCAAAGCATGCTTCCAAAAGGCAAAGATCATACAATTCCATATTCCAAGCAAGGTTCAATCTTAGTTCGGATTCGACTAGCTAGCAATAGACAACTAATAACTTGGGCAATGATACCAACTATCAAAGAAGCATACTTAAAAGGCAATTTCATCATAGATTTCCTATGCATATGATGCAACCTAAACGAAATGAAACTAGATGCATTTTGTTTTGAAATTTTGAAAATTTTCGATTTTTTTGGATTTTTGAAAACCTTAACTATTTATAATGAAAATGATGCATGATAAGAAGAGAAATCGAAACTATATTAGCTACGGTCCCTCCCCCAAAATTAAATCACACGGTCCTTGTGTGTAATAAAAGCCGGAGGAAGGGACAAAGGAGAAAAGAGAAAAACTAAATGCAATATATACAAAGGGAAACAGGTGTACCTAATAGTGATCGGAGACGTTGTTGGCTCCATAGTCATCCGAAGAGAAAGTTGGAGACTGTATCGGTTCTTCATGAAGGCTCAAGTAAGCCAATTCCTGTGTCTAGTCAATCAACAAAACATGGTCCAAAGTCCAATCACCCAAAACATTATTGAAAACATGAAAAGAAAGTAAATCAAAGGATATGTACAAAATGGATAACATGAGATTCCCTCTCAAGTGGGCTTGTTTAAAGTCTCTAAGCTTGACTTTGTTTTTGCTTAAGCTTGTGTTGGTTCAGAAAGGATTATAGGATATCCTTTGTCAACTAGCTCCCATGTTAACCCCTTTAGAGCTTTATAGCCATTCTCTTCACCTTTTAAACTAGTCTTACCATTGCTAGCTTCTTCTCGACACTCAATTGAAAGAGCATCTTTTGTTGTTGTCCAATAGCCTCGTCCGTCAGTGGTAGGCTTCTTCTTTGTCACCTTGATGTCATATCTCTGAATACAGTTTTCTCCAAGATGAAGTTCAACCTGTCCTTTCCTCACATGAATCTTTGCTCCAGCAGTGGCTAAGAAAGGCCTTCCCAGAATGAGATGGTCTTTGAGTTCTTCTTCCATATCAAGTACAACAAAATCCGTGAGCACCTTTGCGTCCCCTATCTTTACTGGAATGTCTTCTAGAAATCCAACTAGAATTTTGACGGACATATCTGCTAGCATTAAGGAGATTCCACAAGGTTTGAAGGATGTATGACCAAGCTTCTTTGCTACTGAATATGGCATGAGATTTACGCTTGCTCCAAGTTCACATAAGCTCTTCTCAAACTTAAAAGGTCCCAAAGTACAAGGAAGAGTGAAACTTCCCAGATCTTCAAGCTTTTTAGGAGTTACCTCTCATGGGTTTTCATCCTTTGCACCAAGCTCATGTGTAAGCTTCACCATTTCTTCCAAAGTCTTCAGCTTCTTTTTTTATTGCATCCTTTAAGAACTTGCTATTTTGAGGGTTCGCCAAAAATTCCTCAATGTCCGGCATTCCTTTTTCCACCTCTTTCATGTTCTCTTAAAATTGAGCTCTATATTTGGCAATCAACTCCTTCTTGAACCTTCTTGGAAATGGTAGTTTTGGCTCATAAGGAGCTGACTCAAAAACTGGTGCTTTTGGTGGAGAATCTTCACTTGTCTCTTTCCCTTTTCCCTTGGAATCAACCAATATATCTTGTGATGGTTCCTCAACCACAACCTCATCACATAACTCTTCTTCATCTTCAATTGAAATGATCTTCCCCCCAACTTGCTTCTCATTGTCCTCAATGACAATATTTGCAGATGCCACATCATGATATTTGATGGTGATAGCATTAACATACTCCTTTTGGGTTGATTGGGAACTACCTGGAAGTTGTCCCATCGGTCGCTTTGAAGAAGAAGCAGCAATTTGAGCTACTTGGTTGTCGAGTACTTTTAAATGAGATGCCATGCTCTTAATCTTCGCTAAGATCATCAGTTTTAGCATTCATGTCCTTCTTGAACACACCAAACTCGATTGCACTCTTCCCTTGTCCTTCTAAGAGTTGTCTCAACAACTGATTGGTTTGCTCCTGAGCAGTGGAAGAATATGAGCTACCTTGAGATTGTTGTTGAGGAGCTTGAGGATTAGAGAAACCTTGAGGTTTGTTGAAGTATTGCTGCTTCTGTTGGAAACCACTTTGGTTGTGGTGATAGTTGTTGTAACCTTGGTTGTAGCCTTGGTTACCAACATAGTTGATCTCCGCTTGAATAGGGTCTTGTGGGGGTTGATATCCTTCTTGGACATCACTTACAAAGTTAACTGCTCTTTGTTGAAAAAGGAGGAATTTGTCTAGCGTTTCCTCAAAAGACTTCAAATCCTTCTTGAAGCCACTATCACCACCAACATCCCTGATAGAACGATCATAGTCATCTCCATAAGCACTGTGACTTTGAGCATGATTCTCAACAAGTTGCAAACCATCAGCTTCGGTTTGGCTAAAGAAATTCCCCTGGCTTGCAGTATCCAGCATCATCCTGAATTTAGGGGCAAGACCCCGGTAGAAAGTACTGAGGAGGCTCTCACCGGAAAAGCCATGATGTGGGCATTGAAGTGTGTAGCCCTTGAAGCGTTCCCAGGCTTCACCAAAGGATTCATTTCCTTGTTGCACAAACCCGGATATCTCATTCCTGATTCTTGCAGTTCTTGATGTGGAGAAGAACTTGGTTAGAAACACTTTTTTACAAGCATCCCAAGTTTCCACCGAAGCAGTTGGAACGTTCTTTTCCCAGGAATGAGCTTTGTCTCCCAAAGAACTATAATCCCTAAGCATCAAATTCCACCATCTAATCACCCTAATCTACCTAACCCAATTGTTTAATTAGAACTACTCACTAATCATTGAGTAAACACCAAATCCAATGTTAGATAAGTGTTTAATCATGATTAGAAGAAGACGAAAGACAAGGAATTAAACAAAGAAACATACAAGAATCAAAATCAAACTCAAATCTCCAATCAAAGGTTTACAAAGAATTTTTGAGAAAAACTTAGATAATGAAAACTAGGGTTTACAAAGTGTTTAAAACAATTCATTTTTACCTTTTTTTGGTCGATATCGGCCAGATTGGCCGGTATAGAACCTTTGCAATCGGTATCAGCTGAATCAACCGGTACACACTAGTCGATACAGGTGTATCGGGCCATGTGTACCGGTTGGTTTACCCGGTACTGTTTCTTCATAAGTTGTATCGGCCTCTCCTAACCGATACAGGTTGGCCGATACCAGCATATCGGCTCAACTGTATCGGTCATCTCGCCCGGTACAGATATCGGCCAAAGCGACCGATACAACATGGCCGATACTTTTTCCTAAGCTCCTTCTTTGCTTCTTTTTGACTCTTTTCTCACTAGTTTAACTCCAATTAAGCTCTGTACACCTTTAGGCACCTGAAATATGCAATAGGATACAAAATGAAACCTAAACTAGTCTAAATGCAAGTGAAACTAACTAATATGAGAACTAAATCAAAGCCTAAATTGGTTAAAAACACAATACATCAAAGGTTACATATTAATAAGAGTTTATGTTCATTAGTTAATAAATTGGAACTTGAATTGTGAATCTGAAATTACTTCAGGCCGGGTATTGTTTTTTTGAAAAGGAAAGAGATTGGTTTTTGAGTTACTGTCTTCATTACCAATTATTGAAATACGTACGTGTCACTAATTTCTTCTTATTTTATATGAGTCTGATGTTTTCTCTGCTTTAGATTCATCCAGACTCAACGCAAAGTTATTCTAAGGAGATAATGTGGTTGGAATTTGGACCAAGAAATGTTGCTTTAACTAATAAAGGATTCATCATTAATGGGCATAAATGTCATACATATGCGGTTAAGCGAAATATACAAAAAACTGGAGTAACTTATGAAGCATTTAGCATATGTCAATCGAGTGCACGAGAGACAAGATAAGTGGCTGATATGCTTACAAATTATGGAGTGATAAAGGAGATTTTACTTCTTGACTACCATATGTTCAAAGTATCATTGTTTAGATGCAATTGGGCCAACAACGGGAATGATGTAAAGGAAGAAGATGGTTTCACTCTTGTGAACGTCCATATGAACCAATCAGCATATTCGAAAGATCCATTCATTTTACTTACTCAAGCAAAACAGGTTTTCTACTCTAGGGAAGATGATTCTTCAAATTGGTATGTTGTAATGAGAGCAACACCTAGAGGCTATCATGAGTTAGAAACATAGGAGGATTTAGTTGGGGCATGTGGGAACCGAAATTCGCAATGTCCAATTTCCATTAGTTAAGGAAAATCAGAGAGAATCCCGATTTTGTAGAGATCCTAGATTTCTTTGAGTCAAACGCGAAAAGATCCTAACACGATAATAAACAATAAGAACACGAATTTAAGAATACGAAAGAGGGAAAAAGAAGTCTTATTATGATCTCGTGAACGTGTTACAATCAGGCGATAACCTCGGCCGTAAAAACTGTCGGCGAGATATCCTATATCTAACAACGGAGACTTTGAATAATCTAATTGAGTCGCAGCTCACTAGCAAGAACAGAAAAAGTCTAAACCCCTAAGTGTTTCGGTGTGGAGAACTGAACGTATATGTGCCCTTTCTCTTCGTCTCTCTTATATAGGCTTCAGGGTTGATCCATCTTCCTTTTCCGTCTTCCGATCCTCCGGAAATCTTCCTTCTTTGGTTTATTCTTCTACGAAAATCTTCCTTTTCTGAATTCCTTTCATTTTCTTCATGGCTTGCTAGACAAGCTTTGACCGTCATTACGCTTAGGCTTGATTCTCTTCTAGAATCCATAAGTGGGCCGTTATCGTGTTTTAGGCCTCGTTGGGTCATTTTACGTTTTAGGTGATTTTTACGGTTCTCATTAAAGAACCAGGCTATTGCCTGATGATACGTCTGAAAATTTGGGGAAAGATTATATCAATTATACAAGCGAGATAACGTTGATATTTAAGTTAGTCGTTTATCGTTTCATCCAATCGATAAATACGAGCGCGTCCTTGTGACTGTTCAGAAGAATGATGATCTTAATCATATACGATTGATTTCATACAAGAAGATTTTTTGATTCTTTCGCAAGTAGTAGGAAGTAATCGTATAGCTAGCGCGACCTCGATGTTCTAGATAACCGGAGCCATTTATACGATTGCTTTGGAACTTATGCGAGTTTTATGATTTTTATTGCAGAACTCCAATAGAAACACATAATGATACATAACAAGAGACGAAAGGTTTGTGACGAAGTCACCTCGCCAACTGCATTCTTCACCTTGCTATTTGGCGAACCGAACTTGTGAGGTTCAGCTCACCAACTGGCGAGCTGAACGTGTGTGGTTCAGCTTGCCAACTAGCAAGCTTAATATGTGTGGTTCATTTCGCAAACTGGCGAGTTATACGTGTGATGTTCAGTTGGCCAACTGGCGAGTTGAACTTGCGTAGTTGAACGTTCGTTGTTCAATGTATGTATTTTAGCTTGTCCGTAACCATACATGTCAAGGTCTTTCGTATTTCTTGGACATCGATTTCGAGTATGCTTGTCTCAATCTTGACATTGGACGTAAGCGAGATGTCTTGCCTCGTTAAAATCTCAGTGATAGGAAAATCGGTGGGAAAAAACTTTCTCGACTAAGGAAAAAATAATGCAGAGCTAATCGCTTAGCGATTCTACAATTGTTTCTCGATCCATTAAAAGCATATTCGTTATGGTCTTTCAAAAGTATCGTGGGTTGAGTTAATTAGTTTAGTTGATCAAGATTGGTGCGGTTTGATGCTTAGATCAATGGTTATGAGACATCAACTTTGTCATCACCATTTTTGACCCCAATAGTTAGCCCCCCAGCTCGCAAGAATCATTGAAATGTTCTTGTGGGGTGCTGAGTTAGGAAAGTTAGGCGATGTAGGCGGAATTGATGTCTCAAAATTCCGAAGATGAATAGTAAAAAAATTCTCTATAAATTTGAGGAGTTACCTTTTTAAACTTCACTCATCCACTTTTCAAGAAATTCTCAAAGGTAGAAAATCCTTATTCTACGAAATCCTTTACCGTTCTCCCATTTTCATTATGAATTCCAATACTCAAGTTTCCGCGAATGCGCTACCGTCGATCTTTAGCCCTGAAAGCTTACGAGTTCAAGACGGAGGTGTGGTGCCAAAAATTGAGTTTCTGAGACACTCGATCGACCCGAGGGAGGTTGAAGAGGAAGCGATGGATCAGGATCTGAGACGGTTTGGTGCATCGTGTTCTGGTTATTACGATCCCGGTCGGTGACGAGCGCGGGTTTGTATAAAAGGAGTATGCTCCTTGTTTAGATTATGATTTTTCCGAGTGTGGCCATTTTTATTATAAGAGGATCGGTCGTATGTGGCTTTGAATCCTTGTCACTCTGCGGCTTTTATAAGTTGTAGTTATGTGAATATACATTTTAGTTATCGAGACAAAATTACGAGTAGTCAATTCGTATTTTGTTCTCTGATTTGTCGCTATGTTTAGCTTATCCGTTTCGAACGCGAGTTTTTTCATAAAATTTAATTTTCTAGTTATGTGGATTTTCGTATGTGAGCGATGAGACAAATTTAGGGATCTTGTATCAGTTTTTAATACAATTTCTAAAGATGTTAGAGACAAGTGTGCTGGGTTTAGGGCAAGAACTAGGTTTATTCTTGGTTTTATGGGATGCGGTGACTATCTTGGCTTACGTATCCCGTTTACCATTTGAACCTAATTATGTTTTGATATTGGAGTCTGCAATAGACTCGCATCGATCAGGAACCGAGCATATCTCTGAAGACAATTTTTAATTCGTTCGGAAGTGCTGACCAAAGTTCTGGTTTTTATAGCGCCTTATCATTGTGTTAGATATGTGTGAACCGATGTTACGAAAGGTTAGGTAACTAGTTTTCCGTCGGGGCCAATCGACGTGTTCGATTCATGAGCAAGTGTTTGTTCGTTTTGGTTCTGAAGTCTATGTAGACTGCGTTCGTACGAGTTTGGAAGTTTATTTTTGAAAGTTCGTGACGTCTCAGTTTTTTAAGTTCTTTTTCCGCTATAAGGTTTTTCATTTTAGAATATGTTCGAGAGATGATCCTGCTGTTCGTCGAAGGGCATGCTTGTCCCTCTGAGGAAGATGTTTGAGTTTTTGTTAGGATAAGTGTTCGTATGATTTCCGTTTCCAGGTTATACGATGATTTTTGTTGTTAATTAGGCACTTTTTGAGTGGAATGGAATACGTTTAAAATGTAAAGAGATATTGGAAATTTCAAGTAAGAATGTGTTTTTGTGGAAAAGTTTCAAAAGTTGGGTCGACGAATTTTTTGGGCACTGATTGCGCCACTGTTTCTGGGATGTTGGGCTAGGAGGTGTGGTTGCCTTCTTCAAGTTGAGTCATTTCTCGAATTGATGAATCTAGTTTGCGCTTTTCTGAAACGTTCTCAGGTTTTTTCGAAGCGTTTTTGGTTGGTGGCTGAGTTATTGTGGATCGTTTGGGTTCAATCACTAGCGTCGTTGTGACCCGTCTTACTTTTTTCTTGGATAGGAAGCAGAGTCTTGCTTTTTCCTGACATCCCCATATTGTGGATATTCTATGGGGCGTTGGGAATTTGATGCCTAAATGGTAAGTCGATAGAACCGCTTTCATGGAATTTATCGATGGCGTTTTGACGACCACATTATTGATGGCAGGATGGTCGACAACTGCAAATTCAACGATTTTGGTGACTTCTTTTGCCACGATCGAGAGCTGAATCGATATGAGATTTATGGTTTTTTTTCCAGAGAAACTAGTGAGTGATTTTGGTGTGGGGGTGACTTCGGAAAATTTGATTCCCATCCTATTTAGTGTATCGCAGAAGATCACATTTACGGTACTTCCCGTATCTACGAGGATTCTTGCAACCTCGAGGTCTCTTATGAAGAGATCGATTATGAGAGGGTCGCTATGAGGGGTGTCGATTCCAACAGCTTTGATTTCCTTGAAAGTAATCGCGTTACTCGGCGAATCTAAAGATGAGAAGAGAAGGTGATCGGGCCAGTTGGTGCTAGATTCTGCTTTGCAATGATACGCTGTGGAGACACTATCTTAACAGTATTACGATCCTCCGATTATCATGTTTACTCAGCGATCATCGTAAGAGACGTTTCGAGTCCAGGTGTTACCGAACGACCTTCCTCGTTCGGAAGACGGGTTGATAGCATAGTTATGCGCTCCCTACAGATCCTATCCCTCGTGATAGAGGTACTTATCGTTACAAGGGTTTTTATTTTTCAATTTATGCTCTGCTGGGCGTCTTTTGCGGATGCCTTTACTGGTTTATGCTTTAGCGACAAATCTTTCATCTCCTCTTCTATGGTGATGAAATCTGTGGCCTTATGAAGAGCTTCATGGATCGAATGCGATTTTTCGAAGGCTATGCACTTTATGAATATCAATTTATACCAGAGAGTCTTTCGGGGCGCGTCTACGCTTACCTTATCACTTATCCCGACGATTCTTGATATCACGACCTTGAATCGTTTGATGAAATGTCGGAGAGATTCATCTTTCCTTTGAGCCAAGCTCCACATGTCGACATCCGAAGTTTCCCTATCCATAGACATGGAGTACTATTTGAGGAATTCTGCAGGGAGTTATCGGAAGCTTCCAATGGAGTTGCATTTCAGTCGAGAGAACCATTGAGGAGTCTCTCCTTGGAGGTGCTCGACGAAAATGAGACATAAGTCTGCGTCTTTTTCACCCTCCTTAAGTTAGGATCTCTCCATCACGGTTCAAAAGGTTTGTAGATGTGCTTTTGGATCGGTGGTTTCGTCTAACTCTTTGAGAATTTGATCGATCTCTGGTGCCGCACTGGTAGCATGATGAATCTATGATTTTACCGCATGGACTCCTGCAGCAATTTTTGTGATGTAATCACGGACATCGCTAATTTTTTTGAGGTCATCATGATTGACTTTTGGAACTTGTGTGCGTTTGCTTCTTCTTTTTGGGTTTGTCGAATTGAAGATCTTTTCAGGACAAGCGTTTGCTTCTTCTTTTTGGGTGCACGTTTGGGTCTTTATCTGAAGAGTCGAACTGCTTGCTGGATTCCAAGTTAAGTCGCTCGATGTCGTTCTCTTCCGTTTCCCCATCTAAATGCAAAAAGTTGTTGGCACTTTTCAGCATCACATCAGGAGTTGTCTCATCGGGTTTTTGTCCCGATGGTTCCTTTTGCGTGTTTTGCGTTCTGTCAAGCGGAGTCGCGAAGTCGAGTATTCTTCCAAGGAGCTTGGTAGTTCCGCGTGGGAGGATGACTCTGGTCCTCGTAGTTATGATTTTGACTTGTTTTGCGAGATAACTTGTTAGCTTATCTTGTTCTTCCAAATTCTTTTCGAGAGCTGAGAAAATCTTCTCGATTTCCTCAAACGCTGCAGTGTTGCGTTAGCGTTGACTGCGGTGATGTTCGTTGGCAGAGTTTTCTCAATGTTTTCGTTCAGTGGAACACCGTCACGAGCTAGCTGGTCGTTTTGACTTTCAGTAGGCATGTCTGAACTTGTTGTTTGACGTAAAATAAATCACTTGTCCCCTCCTTCTAGCGCCAAAACGTGGGAACCGAAATTCACACTGTTCGATTTCCGTTAGTTAAGGAAAATCAGAGAGAATCCTGATTTCCACAGATCTCAGATTTCTGTGATTTAACTCAATAATAAACAATAAGAACGCGAATTTAAAAATACGAAAGACGGAAAAATAATTCTTATTTTGAATCATATGAAGTTATTACAATCATGAGATAGCCTCGATCGTGAGAATTGTCGATGAGATATCCTAGATATAACAACATACACTATGAATAACCTAATTGAGTCGTAGCTCACTAGCGAGAACAGAAAAATTCTAAACCCCTAAGTATTTCTTGTGGAGAATTGAGCGTGTTTGTGCCCTTTCTCTTCGTCCCTCTTATATATGCTTCAGGGATGATCCATCTTTCTTTTCTGTCTTCTGATCCTTTTTGGAAATCTTCCTTTTTCGGTTTATTCTTCTGCGGAAATCTTCCTTTCTTGAATTCCTTCCATTTTATTCACCGCTTGTAGGACAAGCATCAACGATCATTGCACTTGAGCTAGATTCTTGTCTAGAACCGTAAGTTGACCGTTATCATGTTTTAGGCCTCGTTGGGTCGTTTTATATTTTAAGCGATTTTTATGGTTCACATCGGAGAACCAGGCTTTTGCACATGATACGATTGAAAATTTTCAGAAAGATTATATCGATCATACAATCGAAATAACATCAATGTTTAAGTTAGCCGTTTATCGTTTTATACGATCGATAAATACGAGCGCGTCCTTGTGACCACTATGAAGAATGACGATCTTAATCGCATAATTCTCAGTTTTTCGGCAAACCATTATTATTTTATACGATTGATTTCATACAAGAATATTTCTCGATTCTTTTGATTACTAGGGCGACCTCGGTGTTTGGGATAACCGGAACCGTTTATACGATTACTTTGGAACTTATGCGAGTTATATAATTTTTATTGCAGAACTCCAACAGAAACACATAATGATACAAACCAAGAGACAAAAGGTTCGTGACAAAGTTAGCTCGTTAACTGGCAAGCTGAACTTGTGAGGTTCAACTTGCCAGTTGGCGAGCTGAACTTGTGCGGTTCAACTCGCGCATATGTATTTTTCTTGTCCGTAAACGTATCGGTCGAGGTATTTTGTATATCTCGGACATCGATTCTGAGTATGCTTGTCTTGATCTCGACATTGGACGTAAGCGGATTGTCTTGCCTTGTTAAAATTTTAGTTATAGGAAAACCTGGTGGGAAAAAACCTTCTCGGCTAAGGACACAAGAGTGCAGAGATAATCGCTTAGCGATTCTACGATTTTTTCTCGATCCTTCCAAAGCATATTCCTTATGTTCTTTCGGAAGTATCGTGGGTTGAGTTAGTTTGTTCCCTTGTTCAGGATTGATGCGGTTTGATTCTTGGATCGACGGTTCTGAGACATCGATTTCGTCGTGACCGTCGTTGACCCAAACAAGGCACCATTACCTATCCGAGAAATAGATGATGGGGAAAGTGAAGATGTTGATGATGGTAGTACATATGCTAGGATTTATTGTTAAGGGTTATTGGTGGTAGATTGAAAGAGTTGGAAATATTTGATATGTTTTATGGTTTATATTGGTTGATACTTACATTATGGAAATGTTACTCTTTTGTAAAAATGGAAATGTTTTATGGATTTAATATAATGATTTATTCTTAATTATTGTTATAAAAAACAATCAAAAAATTATAATTACAAAAATATTCAATTATATAATAATTATAATATTAATTTTTGGGTAATTACAAAAATAGTAACACAAATATTTTGCTATCTTTGTAAAAAAATTGCTATAGAAGCAACCCAATTATAATACAAATCCAATGTTATGGAATGTAAAAAACTAAAGCTATTATTAAAAACTTTTAATAACAAATATACGGCGCTATTATAAAAGTAAAAAGTTGCATTGTCGTAAATTTGTTAATTATAGCATACATTATGTCCGCTATCTAAAGTGCTAGACCTACAATGACAGGCGTTGTGAGAGCTTTTATGGAAAGGTCATGTTATCTGTCAATAGCGTTTAACGACCGCTAAGAAAATGAATATTTATTGTAGTGACATGCTTATTATTGGTAGCAATAAAGACATGATTAATCAAACAAATAGTCTTCTCAGTCTAAACTTTGACATGAAAAACATGGGTCTAGCAAACATTATTCTCAGGATTAAAATCCATGGAAATTCCAAAGGCATCATCTTATCACAATCGCATTATGCTCAAAATATACTTGACAGATTCGAAGAATATTCAAGTGAAAATGCGATCTCTAGTGGAATGCTCGGATAATCGGGAGTATAAAGTACTTAACGAATGGTATTATACCCGACCTAGAGTATGCAGTCAATGTACTAAGCCGCTAAACTAGTAATCCATGATATTAGCACTGGAAAATATAAATAGAGTATTTGATTACCTATGATATACTAAAAACTACGTATGAAACTATGGTTAGGAACCACCAGTTTCAAAAGGATATAGTGATGCTAACTGGATAGCAGACTCTAAAAACTCAAAATCTACGAGTGGCTATACCTTTACCTTAGTTGGTGCAGCAGTATCTTGAAAATCTTCTAAACAAACTTTGTAGCCACGTCAACCATGGAATAAGATTTTATAGCTCTTGATAAAGTTGCTCAAGAAGCAAAGTGAGTTCAGAACTTTTTGAAAGATATTCCCATATGAGAAAAACTATTGCCAACATTATATGTACATTTTGATAGTCAATTGACTCTCTTTTGAGCACAAAGTTTGTTGTATAATGGGAAATCTCGTCACATAAGACGACGACATAAGACCATTAGAAACTTGATCTCAATAGGTGTACTCATGATAGATTTTATCAAATCTGCCGACAACCTAGCCAATCCGTTCAATAAAGGTTTTGCAAGAGATCAAATAGAAAAATCATCAAGAGGAATAAGTTTTAAAGCCTATGAACAAAGGTGAAGTTTCATGGTAACCGTACCTAACTCACTAGAGATCCCACAAAATAAGTTCAAGGGGACAACAAATTCAAACTAAATTTGACCAAACATTGTGAGAATAGTTTTTCTACCAAGTTCCCAACTTCAATAAGTTTGACGATGAAACAATGTAATCATGATAGTGATAAGGTTAAGAATATAGCTTTTAATGATTCCACAACTTTATGAGATGAGTATTACAAGATAGTTTTACAAAAGTTAATGACAGATCACCTAAATGAGTGAGAATAAGGCTGATTTTAGGAGAGCGAAGGAAATGTTATCTCTCCAAGTTCACTCATGATATCAGGTATGTTCAGGGCCAAAATGAACACTGTGTTATACATGCTTTCTAGGTTTACGTCAAAATTCGGGGGGGGGGGGGTTNTTCCCTGGCTGAGTAAATCTGACTTGTATTAACTATGACTGGTTCAAGGCTGAAAAATGCTACCAACTTAGATGCGGTCTCTAAAAGTCCTTCTGTTTAGCTTATTAGAGAATCTAGCCAGTATATTCTTTCGAGTCTTTAGACTCATCATATTTTTAGGTTTATTTCTATAGGCACGAATCAACCGTTTTAAGGACATGGGTTTTTAAAAGAGGATAATAAATGGAATTTAGTTTATATTAGCTTACATGGGCCTATAATGCTGGTCCTTAGTTGTGGCTTGAGCCCAAGACAAAAGAGCAGTCCTAGTACTCATACGTAGCTCGGTTGGAGGAGGAGACGAGAGTCGATGGATGGCTTGGTGGCTCCAATCACAGCTGGAGTGAGCTGGACGACGGCTAGAGCGTCAAACGATGAATCTGGCCGCCGGACATGACAGAGAGGTGGAGACGAAGCCGTTGGTAGTGGTTCGACTACAGCAAGTTACGAAGAAGATGGGGCGACTGAGGCAACTAGTCGTGGTGGATCTTTGTCTAGCATGTTAATCAACTAGTTCTAGGCAACTAGCAGATACATGGCGGTTTCTGACAAGAATCTGGCGACGACAGCAAAGAGATTTGATGGCCGCAGGAAAAAGAGGAGAAGAACATAAGATTTTAAAGGTTTTTGGATGAATGTGAAAGAAGTAATCCTCACCTCTTTATATAGGATTGAGAAGAGTTGAGAAAAGAAAACCATGGAAGCAAGGAAGTTCCATGTGTGAAGAAGAGGAATTGATGGAGAAGATTATGTAGAGAGAAATTAAGGAAGAATTTCCAAAGGAAAAGAATCTTTAGAAAAAGGACGCTTCGAGGAATCTAGGCTGATTTGAATTCAAAATTCAAAAAGTAAACCCAAATTTTCGGGTTGAGATGTTATAGAAATAATTTGAGTAACCAATAAAGACATGAGGATCAATAATCCAACGGGTGTGATGCATATTGGCGAAGCCACGGGAAACCTAAACATATAAAAATAAATGAAGTATAATTAAGATGGGATGTTGGCATTCGATTTAGTAGATAAACCAAGGTAGCCAGAGCATAATAAAATTTCAGCATATACAAATGAGAGAAAAGAGCAAGTCTCGACTCTACAATGATATGACGTCTTTTGACAATGCGATTATGCTCAGGATGTTAAATATGAAATTCCATGGGTAGATAATTTTTTTAAGGGGAAAAAAGCTTTTTAAACCTCGAGGTTGTAACTGAGTAGCAACTTTAACCCTGACAAATTTTCACTAGCACAAAAAACATTGTAATTAGTGATTTGATATCTTAAACCCCCAAACTTACACTTTTGTAGGCGGGAAATTTGAAAATGACGGCGCCGTACACTCCGTCATCACTGTAGTTGACGCTGTTACTTTTTTCTTACCACGTGCGTTTTTTAATTAAAAAGTTTATTTTTGATGATTTTTATTAGTTTACTTTATTTGTAAATTAAAAAAAGAAACCAACTTTATCCAAAAAAATTAACCAAAATAATAGACCTAGTCTTCGACAGAGAAGGTCGATAGTTTTAGAAGAAAGAAAAAATGGTTCAAAGTTCAAGCTCCTCAACGGTGGAACACAAGATCGAGAGTGGCGTGATATGCAATTGTAACAAGCCAGCGAAGGTTCTGCAAGCTTGGACGGATGACAATACCAGAAGGAGGTTCTACACTTGCCAAGGATGAAAAACCGCATCCGGGTATGATTCGTGTAGCTTTTTCCGTTGGTTTGATGTTGAAAAACCAGGTGGGTGGCAGCATGTAGCCTTGGTGGGTGCAAGAGATGTGATAAGTCAACAAAAAGAGGAGATTAAGAACATGAGAAACAAAATTAGGGCTATGGAGGCACAAATTTCTGAAGCAAATCCAAAGGGCGTAGATGAAGAATTGAAGCTGAAATGTGAGGAATGTGAATTGCTAAAGAGAGAAGTGTTGGTGCTAAAGGAGAGAAGTTCGGTGTACCGGAATGTGTTCATAATTTCATCTGTTGGGACAGCAATTATGGTTGGAGTGTTGGGGTTTTTGAAGTGGTGATGGACATGAGTTGTAGTTGTTGGTGTTTTATGTGTTTATGTTGAGACATGAGTTGTAGTTGTTGTTTGTTCAGACTATTTGACTTGAAATTGGATGTTGTTTATGGTTGAAAGTTGTTCTTAGTTAAGCTAATGTTTTCACATGAAATTGAAAATTGTTGTTTCCATTTACCAAAGAGTCGAGACATAGGAAAACATCGATTGTAGTTTATGGTACCATTTCACTAGAAATTTAACAAAAGAAATCTCATACACAGAGATTGTAGTGTTTGGGTACCTAAACCAAAAAAGGTGTTCAAACAAAAGTCATTAAACTACTACATTAAACTACTAGTTAGGAGGAGGCTGTTGATTCATGTTAGATCTGTCATAAGCTCTACTTCCAAAGACTTCAAAAGGCTGGTCTCTGTATGGACTCGACAATGTTCCAACACCATGAGGAATTTCTCCTGTTTTCCTTATCTGTAGAGGTCCACCTCTTGATGCTTTCCTTTGATGAGGTCTCGTAGTAGTTGTAGATGATGATGGTTGTGAAGCACTTGACTGGGCAGGGACTTGTGAACTTGATTCACGAGTGTGTGGTGGTTGAGATGAACAACCTCTAGGCGCACTGCTTTGCCTTGTCCTTGATTGAGCCTGAAAATAAGTGAGAGTGTTACAAAGCTTTGGCTTGTCCTTGTTTGAGACTGCCAATTAGAGTGAAAAGACAGACAATTAAGATAAAAGAACTTACTGGTTGGGAGCTACTTCCTCTACCAATTGTGTTTCTTGTAGAACTTGGTGTATGGGATGGCTTATCCTACATAAACATGAGATTGTTACAAAAATGTCAACTAGAAGAATATAAAAAGTTAGAATACCTGTGGAGGATGAACAAGAGGTCTGCCACGTCTATTCTTTGGTCCCTCAAATACCACAGAAGGATTCTTGCATCCACGTTTGGTGTGGCCTGATTGCTTACATTGACTGCAGGTAGGAATTCTACCATGTCTAGTTAGCTTACCCGCATTCTGTAGATCTTCAAATGGTTCTTTCCTCCTGTCACGAGTCTTTGGTCTTCCTCTTGGCTTTCTTACATCAGGTATTCCTATAGGAGGCTTGTTTATCTTCTTCCACAGTTTGTCACCATTTACTGGTTTAATATTCTCTGCATAGGTCTGCTTCATTTTAAATGCATAGTAACATTTAGCCACATACTTAACAGAGTCTTGCTTATTGTCATCTAGCACATAAACTGCATGCTTACATGGGATACCTGACAAATTGATTCCTTAATTAGGCAGACTATGAGAAAATGTTTTACAAAAAAGTGTAGTTATTACCTGTTAGATCCCATCTACGACAAGCACATTGATGGGATTCTAAATTGACTGTGTAACCATTATCTTGTTCAGTGACCTCATACAGACGAGAGCTACTGCGTATGGTTGAACAGTATCTCTTATCCAACCTTGCTTTTTCAAGAAGGGCCATTTTTTTTGGGGTTAGAATGGTGTTGCACCTATCTGCTATTTCCTTCCTTTTTGAATTTCTTTTCATAACTTGTCTTCTTATATCTTCTAACAAGTTGATGACAGGCTTTGTCCTTGCCATTTTTATTGTCCTGTTGAAGCTTTCTGAGAGGTTATTATGCACATCTGGGCATTGTGATTCAGGGGTGAAGAAGGCTCTACACCACCTTTATGGTTCAAATTTTGCACTTCCATCATATGCCTCCAGCAATCTCATGTTGTCTTCATACTCACCTACTGTGTAACTAAAGGCAACAGACCAGAAAAGGTTCTTATACTCTGATCTTCTAAAACCAAGCTTCTTCCAATTTGCATAAATGTGCCTAGCACACATTCGATGTTCTGACTAAGGTAACTCTGTCTCTATAGCTAAAACTAGCCCCTGCCATTCAATTAAAAAATAGCAGTTACAATTACATCTTAGAAAACATAAAAAGTTGATATGGGACAGAAATATACCTTCTGTTTAACTGAAATTAGTGTCAGATTGTATCCATTGCCTAGATTAAGATCCATCTTAAGCTTCTTAACAAACCAGCCCCATGTGTCCTTGTTATCACCTCTCACAACTGCCCATGCAATGGAAAACATTCTATTATCTGCATCTCGACCTACTGCAGCAAGTAGATCTCCATTTAAATC
>OVBE01007459.1:0-18456 GCA_900406425.1 Iberis pinnata
TGTCTAGGGGTTAGCTCATTGTGTGAGGTATGTTAGGTACTTAGGTAGCTCAGGATGAATCCTTAGTCAATTACCCTTTGTCCCCAGGAACTGCTTTATATTACTTACATCTTTCACCCTCTTTGCTTTTACTTTGTTTTTACATTTGAGCCTTTTATGCTTTTTATGTTTATGCATTTTATGTTCATTGCACTTAGGACCTTTGAGCAAACCACCCTTTTTACTGCTTAGTTTGACTTTAAAGCATCCATCTCATTCCAGATTGTTAGTGCACTCCCATTTGGATTGATAACCCATCTATACTACAATGATGGGAAATTGATACCCCTTAGGACCCGAAAAATCCTACTATCAATGCCTAGCATTGAAGATAGGACTTCTAGTTTGCATACACCCATGATTGTTGATGAATGTTATGATTTGATATGTGAGTCTCAAGGACTAGACAATATGAGGTTTGAAAAACTTACTAGGAATTATGATGAAATATGTTATGACATTCATGATCTCAAGTTAAAGTTTTCAATGCATGATGAGTTTAGTCCACTTCTTAAAGGAATTGTGCTTGATGTAGATAAGATCTTGAGTGATTTAGAAAATCCTAAGGTTGAGATGGACNGGACTAGACAATATGAGGTTTGAAAAACTTACTAGGAATTATGATGAAATATGTTATGACATTCATGATCTCAAGTTAAAGTTTTCAATGCATGATGAGTTTAGTCCACTTCTTAAAGGAATTGTGCTTGATGTAGATAAGATCTTGAGTGATTTAGAAAATCCTAAGGTTGAGATGGACTTTAGAAGTGAGAATGATGTGTTTTACATGATTGATGGTGATGAAGTTGACTATTTTGTGTTGAATTCGTTTAAACCTGAAGTTGATTTTATTTTTCCATCTAATGCATTTAATTATCATGAGCCTCTAGTAATCAAGGAGAAATTCATGATATATGCTACATATGTAGTTAGCTTCTTTGATGAGATTGATGTCTTTTTGCCATGGGAAACATTGTATTCTTTGTGCATATGTTCTTTTGCTCTAATAGGAGAAGGACTAAAGGTGCATTGGCTCAACCATTTGATTCTCATGACTAGCACATTGTGCTCCACAGTCAAGCTAATGACATTAAACAAGCGCTGAGTGGGAGGCAACCCACTATTTGGTGTTTAGGTTTTGAGTCAGTCCAATTTTAGGTTACTAACTTGTTAATTTTTAGTTGTGAGTTCAAAGTGTTTCAGGAAAGTTCATAAAGAGAAGAACTGGTCGGAGGTTTAGATCAACCGATCCATGTATTGATGGATTGATCCCTGAAGGATGATCATTTTCACAGAATGAGAGATCGATCGATCCTTCTATGAATCGATTGATCCATCAACATTCAGAAGTTACTGAAGCAACAGATCAATCGATCCGTGTATGGACCGATCGATCCAACGACCAGGAGAGTTACGCAAAAATGGATCGATCGATTCGCCTATGGATCGAACGATCCGTCTATGGATCGATTGATCCATCGATCTTCAGAACCGAAAAAGGAGGAGAGATTGATCGTTCCATATATGGATCGATCGATCCGAATGAAGCAGGGAGTTACGTTAAAAGGTAAGTTCTCTTTCTCAGGTAAGTTCTAAATTTTACATTGAACTCGGGTTTCAATTTTTCTTCAGTCGGGTCTTATTCCTTCTCTTCAATTTATTTTTTACACCAGGACAATGTGAAGTAAATATGGGGGAGAGTTTAAAACTATTAACCGTGTTTTGTGTCTTTTTGGATGTTTCATCAATTTGGTGAAAATTTTCAAAATTTTCGTTTTGATTTAGTCTAGTCGAGTCGAAGGAACAATGACCAGAATCTGTGGTGATTACTAGCCTAGTGTGAGTCTAGAATTGATTTCTATTTGATTACCAACTTAGACTAACTGATGCGTTTAGGTTCGGAACCCCATTGACTGATTAGTATGCTTTCCGATCTTTTGGATTGTTGATGAATTGATGCGAACTCTAATAGGATATGACTTAAATTAATCTTAAATTCTCTTGCTTATGGTGTTAGTAATACTTTGAGAGCTAAGTATTTTGTTCTTCAGTTCTCTGTAAAACTGAAAAGTTCTTTCAATATGATTCATATCCTTTCTCTCCCTCCCTATAGAAAAGAAAAAAATGGTAAAGTAAAAAGGATTGAAAGCATGATCTAGAAATCCGTAGTGAATCCCATAAAAACCATCTGCTAAAAAACATTAAAAGCGCATAAGTGCGAAGAAAAAGCAGAAAGAAAAAAAGAAAAGGATAGAAAAAGAAGCGAGAAAAAGGGGGAAAAAAGGTCAGGACCAGAAGTCGATTGATGCTCTGTTTGATATGGGCACTTTAATAGAAAAGGTACTTAAGAGAAATTGATCGATACTCCATAGGCAAAAGCGCATTTATTTGTATTTAATTGAATTAGAGAGATGGTTGAAATGATTTGATAGTTTGATTGATTTTTTTATTTAGAGTAGAAAGTATGTTGTTAGTTAGGTGGCGGTAAACTGTCTATTTGCAGTGGTTGTCTAGGATTAGTGTCTTTTAGTTTTTGATTTTTGAACTTAAAGTTGTTAAGATTTTGAGAGTTCTTGTGTGTTCCTTTTCAAACCTCTTTTACTGGATTTGGTTTTTGCTTTACTTGAGAACAAGCAAACATCTAAGTCTACGGGAGTTGATATCACTCGATTTTAATGCTTTATAGTGGGTATTTATACTTGCTATTTGGCATTATTCAAGTGTTTTCCTTGTATATTTGGCATATTTTCAGGATTTTAGGTGTTTGGAACGTTCTGAAGCAAAAATATGGATTTCTACACAAAATGGATGCAAATTGGCGTATGCAGATGCAGAATCCGGCAGATAGATCAAAAGTTTATCAATGCTTGAAGATGTTATCGTGGATGGATTTAGCTGAAATTTGACACAAGATAGCCATGTGAGTCAGCTTTCATACGGAAGTGGTTCGAAGTCAATCCATTTGTGCAATAAAAAAATATGGCGATTTTACTGAAGACTGGTCAAGCTGTCTCGCAGAAGAAGCATGTGCAGAAGTGTGAAAAGAGATCGTTCGATCCAAAAAGGGATTGATCGATCCAAGCCTCCTGCAAACTTACATAAAAAGAGATCAATCGATCCCCGCACCCGAGAATCACTAAAAATCATCCAAAATTACAATTATGCCCTCAAGACTCATCAAGACTTTTTCTTATTGGTTTTATTTTATTTTTCCTTATTTTTAGCACTATATAAGCCTTATATTTATGTTTTATTGTGAAACATGGCTTAATTTTATATCTTCATATCTTTTACAAAGAGACGGATTCCAACCTTTTGGAGAAGAATTTTGAACTCTTTTCTTTTTAATATATTGATTTGGTTTTTGAATATGTTCTTATCTGATTATAATTTGTGTTAACTTTTCTATATCTGAGTAGTTCACTTGTTAGATTTTAGGGGTTTTCCAAGGAAAACAGGATTTGATAGTTAGGGTTTAACTTAAAGGATTGAATTGTTAGGTTTTTAGTCTAGATTTTTTCTTCATGCTTGAATTAAACTGGCAATTTAGTTCATTGATATTAGATTGAAAAGCACAAAGGGATATGGTTTAGATATCTGACCTAGTCTAGATGTTTAAGTATTTATGCTCGCGGGAGTATTGTCTTAGATGCTTATGAACATATCAAATCTGAAACTAATGCATGATTGAATTATCTAAATACGATGGGGATTTATCTTTAGTAATTCGAACATAGGGATCTAATACTTTGGGAGAAGATTAGTCTTTAATTGTCTTTTGAGTTGAGTACTATTTTCAATATTAAATCCTGCATGATAACCTGAGTTGTTGAACGTGAATACTTGTGGAATTCCCTAATGCCTAATGCTTTTATCTATTTGATGTACTTAATTTTTATTTGCTGTTATTTTCTTTTAACTCGGCTACAACCAACCTTTTTAATCTGTCTTAGCTTGATTCAACATTAAACTGAAAGTCGTATTGTGTGGTCTCTGTGGAATTTGACCATTTACTATACTACAAAGATTTGTTCTCTGCAATGTAGATTTAGGATTAAAATCTTAAGCCTATTACCTTTTTCGGTGAAGTATTTCGATAAGCCGAGAAACTCAGCTCCATTGTCACTTCGGACCTCTTTGACTTGTCAACCAAACTGTCGATGAACCATGGTACAAAAATTCGGAAGAATTCTTTTAACTTTAGACTTTTCAAGCAACAGATGAATCCAAACTGTCCATGAGAAATCGTCTACGATAGTGAGAAAGTACCTAGAACCGCAATAAGAAGGAACACTATATGGTCCCAAAGATCGCAATGTATCAAATCAAAAGATGCAAATGCTTTATTAGAACTTGTCAAAAACAATTCTTTAGTTTGGTTCGACTTAAAACAAATATCACAACCACCAGATTTGTCTTTAATCTCTTTAACACCAGAAACAAAAGGCAATAAATTCAAAACACCGTAAGAAAAATGCCCTAGACGACGATGCCACAAAGAAGGATCTTATGCATCCTTCTGTTTGTTTCCTCTCGTTACTGTCACATCACGGTAAAAGTACATTTCGTCCTGTTCTTGATAGTAGGTTTCTTTCACTAGTTCAATTCCTATTACACTATCATGTCATTGTAGTTTAATAGGTGTAAATCCAATCAGGTGAAGTTATTAACCAACAATCCTAAACAAATAGAACAAACTGGAAGTAAAAACATGACATAATAACTATCATGCATCAACAAAAACTAAGGAGTAAACAACAAGTAAAAATGGCTGAAGAGAAGATGATATTAATTTGCACTCTAAGAAAAACAGTTCCTAAGGATGGGGGTGATCGATCAGTGATCCTCCTTGATCTACCTAGATGCTTAACATACCTCAAGCAAGGGCTAATCCCTAGACAACAGATTCAGAAACAATCAAATTCGGTCTCTTGATAGATGATCTCAAACTAAGCAATATCCAGAACTAACTCTCGTTAACGAAACACTACCTAGCAGGCATGAAGAAATAATATATTCAAGTCAATAAACATAATAAACAACCAATCCCCTGGGTTAGGAATGTAAATCTCTGAAATCACTTTGTTCAGACATTTCACTAAACACCTTTTGGGTGAGAAAATGCCTAAGATCATATTTCAATTAATCAGAGAGAAATAAGCATTAAGAACAATAAAATAGAAGGGATCTATGAATAATCAAGCTTAAACATCTAGGAGAGTCAAGGAATCAGCACCAATATACCCCATCCTCAGAAACCAGGAAAACTACTCACTACTCATGATGATCACGAAATCAGTAAACCCAGAAAACGAAACTACTAAGCAAATCATCAAGATAAAAGTTCAAACTCTTAAGAACACTAGGAACATAAAGATCATAAACTCAAAAGATGATGATCAAGAGCAGCAAGAACAAAAACCCAGAAAATAGTGAACAGAAACCCAGAAAATGATGATCAAAACCAGAAAATGAAATGAAAGATCAACATGCACCAGATATTCATGACCCTTAATCTAAAAAAACATAAATCATAAGAAATCATAAACAGAAACTTGATTTAATGAAAGATATTGGTTTGATCATCCAAGAACATTCAAAGGTAAAAACAGAGAGAAAAACCTAAAAGAAGAACATAAAATAAAGCATAAATTCAAATGGAGGTTTGTCTAGTGTTTATATAGTAGTTTAGGAAAACCCTAAACCATTAAAAGAAAAATGACTAAAATATGCATGGTTTAGTTTGAGCAGGTGAAAGTCGCGATCGAGTTGGACTGAGTCAGGTGATCGAGTCAGCTTGGTCGATCGGCTCAGCTTGGCTGGGTGATCAAGTCGAGATCGAGTCAGGTCAAGGCGAGAGATCGAGTTGGGATATGGGTCATGATTGAGTCAGGACCAGGTCATGGTCGAGTCAGGACCATATCGTGATCGATTCCGGCTCGTCTTGTGGTCGAGTCCGGGTTGATCTGTGATCAAGTCCGGCTCGACCTGTGATCGAGTTTGGCTTAACCTGTGATCGAGTCCAGCTCGACCTGTGATCGAGTCCGGCTCGGATTGTGTACGAGACTTGGCCGAGTCCGGCTGGGTTGTGAATGAAATTTGTCCGAGTCCTGGCTCAATCACGGCACTTGGCCTGATCGAGTCGCTTGATCGAGTTGGTTGAGGACTTGGTCGGAAGTAGCACGGCTCGATGAAGACTTGGTCTTGTTTTAAAAACCTGAATCACTTAGCCACTTCAGTACCCTTTTCCTTCCTCGTTGATTCCATTGTCCAAGAGTGCTCCCTAAGTACATGAAACATCTCCAGTATGCACATGTATGCAAATGCTAATGCAGAACTATCTAAAAACGTAAACTTACTGAAGAAGACCTATGAATGCAACATATTGACAACTAAATGAACTTAAAATGATGATAAATTACCTCCTAAGGCATGTAAAATGCAAAGACATCAATTCTCCCAAACTAAATCCTTGCTTGCCCTCAAGCAAGTAATTCATGACCGTGGAAGAGAAGTTTGAAAATGGTAACTCATAACCAAAATATGTTGATAAACTAAAGAATGTCAATGTTCAAGTTACAAATTCTAGAATGCAAGCCGATTTCATTTTACTTCAAAACTTTAGCCATACTCATCAAAGTTCAATTCAGATCAGTTTTACCCTACACAATGCATTAAATCCATTTATCTCTTTAACATTCATTAAACAAAAACCATGGATCAAGTTATGCATATTCATTGAACTCATTTGGCTAAGAGACTTGTTAAGGGAAAAAAATGGTCCCTTCATGCATTGGTTAATATTTTAGAACATGGATCTCTCAAAAAGGGAATGAGCTTTAGCAACATTGCTAAAGGTAAGAACACTTAGATGCATACAAGAACAGAATCTCATCTACCCAAAGACACAAAAGCTAAAATCTTTCCTATTTCTAAACTTAGTGGGAGATCCTAACGCTACCCTTTAAAGCTCAAAGTGATCTTAATGGTTCACATTTCCTTTTCCATCTTTTCTTTTGCAAATTTCAGGAGAGGATTATTTCTCTATCAACTTCTAGCGGATTGGGACTTTCCTGATTTTAGCATTTATGGTTTCTATTCCTTATTGTTTTGCATTAACTTCTTAGTTCCTTGCCCTTTTCTTTATCATTTCTTTTTTTTTTTCTGTTTTTGCATAAACCATGCTTTTCATGACATTTCCCCCAAATCCTTTACTAGACTATTCTGCTTTCTTTTCTTTTTCTTTCCTCTCCTAAGAATTCATAACCATTTCCTTTTCTTGTACCGATTTCCCAACATGTTTTCTTCTTTTTCAGCCCAATACCCAGAATCAAACCCCACCTAGTCCTATCTAGTCCATAAAGCGTGGACTAGAACTAAATTTCAATCCTGTTTCAAACCTAACACTTTCTATCAAGCTCATTCCATAAAAAGACCTAACACTCAGTAATAGATAAATGGGAAAAAGGTCCAAAAAAACCTCAACTTTCACATTTGGTAACTTTAAAGCCCAAAATTCTGTAATGTCACTTTAAATCCTAACTTATGTTGACTACTAAAATTAAATCGATAACTTTTGTTGACTGTCTCTTTTAGTCTCGTTGATCAGTTGACTAACAGAAAATTAGATTGCCTAATTATCGTCGTTAAGTGTCCATTTAACCCAAAATAGTGTCGTTTTTCCCTAATCAAAAACGACATCGTTTCACTCTTTCTTCATTAATCAAAATCGATTGAAATCAGTTTTGCCCCTAATCTCAAACTAAACCCTAGAAATCGATTTTCTTCTCTGAAATCGCCATGGCAGGTTCTTCGAAAGCTAAACGGAAGGGTCGAAAGAACAAGAAACGAAATAATGTCAAAGAGATTGAAGAAGATCGAGAGCAAATAAGTGGGGGCGATTGCGTGATTTAGATGAAGATGGTGACAACGTTCGAGATGCAGATAAAGAATTTCGTGAGGATTAACCTTTAGTTATTTACAAAGAAGAAGCTTGTGAAGATCAACCAAGGATATGTATTGGAGTTTACGAAGAACATTGCTCTGATTTCAAAGCAGAGTTTAGAGAGTATGCTAAAAACGATGAAGATGTCAGTGATGGAGAAAGTGGTGAGGATATATGGGAAGATGAGAAGATACATGAGCCATTGGAAAGGAGCTTCTCTGATGATGAACCCGAAGAGGAAGGTGACCATCATCGTCAATACGAAGATCCTGAAGAGCTGCTTAAGTTGGGTAAAATGTTTAGTAACACAGAGGAGTTCAAATTAGCTGTCTTGAGGTACTCTCTCAAAACTAGATATGATGTGAAGGTGTATAGATCTCAGGCATTGAAAGTTGGTGCGAAATGCTCTGATAAAGAATGTGGGTGGAAGTGTTATTCCTCATATGATAGGAAGAAATAGAGAATGCAAATCAAATTGTATGAGGATAAGCACATTTGTGTTAGGTCAGGACATTCTAAGATACTGAAGCAAGGAACTATAGCTTGGTTGTTTGCGGATAGACTGAAGAAGAATCCTAAGATGACAATGAGAGAGATGGTTGCTGAGATCAAAAAGAGAGTATAATCTGGAAGTTAGTGAGGGATGGTGTTCGAAGGCCAAGACAAAGATCATGAAAGAGAAACAAGCTTCACATGAGGAGCATTTCTCAAGGGTGTGGGATTATCAGCTAGAGATACTAAGGTCTAATCCAGGGACCACATTTGAGATTGAGACAACTCCGGGGACAACCATTGGCAGTAAACAAAGGTTCTTCAGATGCTTTGTATGCTTCAAATCACAGAGAGATGCTTGGAAAGATACTTGTAGGCAAATAATAGGGATAGATGGAGCTTTTCTAAAATGGGACATAAAGGGTCATATCTTAGCTGCAACTGGTAGAGATGGGGACAATAGGATTGTTCCCATTGCTTGGGCATGTGTTGAGATTGAGAATGATGATAACTGGGATTGGTTTATGAAGATGTTAGCTAAAGATTTGAATCTTGGAGATGGAAAGAAGGTGGCAATTATATCAAACAAACAATCGGTTAGTATTCAAACAATGAGTATATTCCTTTGCTAAATTTAGTATGTACCCTTATTAATGTAAAATTTGTTATGTATGTAGGGGTTGGTGAAAGCCATTCATACTGTCTTACCAGAAGCTAAGCATAGGCAATGTTGTAAACATATCATGGATAACTGGAAAAGAAACAGCCATGACATGGTGCTTCAACGTATGTTTTGGAAGATTGCTAGAAGTTACACCACTGGAGAGTAGGCATTTCATATGCAAGCTTTGAAAGACTACAATCGAGGTGCATTTAAATATTTATTAAAAACTCAACCTTTAACATGGTCTAGAGCTTTCTTAAGAATAGGTACAGAATGTAATGATAACTTGAATAACCTTACTGAGTCATTCAATAGAACAATTAAACAAGCTAGGAAAAAACCTCTTTTAGACCTGTTAGACGATATTAGAAGGTAGTGTATGGTGAGGAATCAGAAGAGATATGTACTAGCTGGGAGATTGAAAACTATATTCACTAAAAAAGCTCACAATAAGATAGAGAAGATGATAGAAGGTTCTCAGTTTTGTCAGAGATGGATGGCTAGGGATGACAAACATGAGGTTCAGCTTGGCAATGATCAATTCTGTGTAAAATATGAAAGAGAAGGTATGTGGGTGTAGGAAATGGCAGATGGCAGGTATCCCTTGTGTACATGTTGCTTCTGTTATAATAGGAAAGAAAGAGAAGGTTAGAGACCATGTGAGTGATGTGTATTCAGCAAAAAGATGGCAGCTAACCTATAAGTATGGTATACAACCTGTCCAAGGAATGCATATGTGGCCAAGGGCTAGTAGATTACTTGTCTTGCCACCTCCTTGGAGAAGAGGCAATCATGGGAGACCTAACAACTATGACAGGAAGAAAGGCAGATATGAGACAGCCTCAAGTACAAGATTGTCAAGGCAAAACAGAGTTATGACATGTTCTAATTGCAAGCGAGAAGGTCATAATTGTGATGACTGCACTAATGAGTATGTGGAGAATCCACCCAAGAGACCAAGGGGTCGTCCAAGGAAAGAACATGTCTGTTCATGTTTTATTTCTGTTGATATTTAATGAGTATTTGTATTCTCATTGGTAGTTGTCTATGTATTCATATTTGTAGGAACCAAGGAACAATCTCTTTGGAGAACCACCAGCCTCACAAGCTTCAGACTCATAAAGACCAGCAACTCAACCCTCAGAAGCTTCAGCCTCACAAAGACCAGCAACTCAACCCTCACAAGCTCAAGAATCTCAAAGCTATCAAGACTGGGAGACATGGTTTAATTGTTCAAATTAGAGTTTATGTTTGTTTTGTGTGATGTCTCTGTTTTAAAAGAGAACATGATGCTTGGTTTGTGTGATGTCTCTGTTTTAAAAGAGAACATGATGTTTGTTTTGGATACTAATTTTTTGTATCGACCAAATTTGAATCATTTCAGAATTTAAGCAATTCAAACATTCCAAACATGATTCCATTACATGAATCCATTACAAACATTCCAAACATGAATCCATTACAAAGACCAGCAACTGAAAACAACTTGAATCCAAACAACAGAGAATCCAAACAACATGTATCCTTATTACAAATTACATGATTCAATACTAGTAGATCATAGACATTGGTTCTTTTCCCTTGACAAACAAACCGTAAAAGATCACTACAAAGGTTAAGAAGCAAAACAATCCATAACACATTGTCATGCTTAGTTTCAACTTCAAGATATTTGTTTTGGTCATGTTTGCATCTTCCTTCAAAGCTTCAATCACATCTCTTAACTCAACACACTCTAATTTAGCTTTGCTAATCTCACTAGCCATATCCTCAATTCTTGGTATTAAATCTTCCACTTCTTCAAAGACACCATCCTCAATCCACTTAAACAAGTGACCCTATCAAAATCAAATCAAACCAAGCTTAATTTCTACTGATATTATTAACAATCAAAACTTAATTATTACAGCTCAAGCTTAACTTATCAAGCTTAATTATTACAGTTCAAACGTAATTGTCTCTTTCTAATTCGGAATATTGGTAATGCTATTCTGATTTAACAATACAAAATCAAAACAAAACAAACCCCTAAAACTTACATCTCTCTGATCCCATGAATTCGGATCTCTTTTGCTTACACATCTGAAGAAAGGTCTTCCTAGATTGTCTTTGGTTTTACCTGTACGAATCATCACTCCTAATCCACAATAACACTTCATTGGTATTCCAAGATCTGTGTTGAATCTTGATGTCGCAGAACTTGAATTCGAAGAACCTTCCATGGCGATTTCAGAGAAGAAATCGAGTTCTTAGGTTTAATTTGAGATTTGGGGCAAAGTCGATTTCAATCGATTTTGATTAATGAAGAAAGAGTGAAACAATGTCGTTTTTGATTAGGGAAAAACGACACCGTTTTGGGTTAAACGGAAACTTAGCGACGATAATTAGGCAATCTAATTTTTTGTTAGTCAACTGGTCAACGAGTCTAAAAGAGACACTCAACAAAAGTTATCGATATAACTTTAGTAGTCAACATAAGTTAGGATTTAAAGTGACATTATGGAAGTTTGGGCTTTAAAGTTACCAAATGTGAAAGTTGAGGCTTTTTTATGCCTTTTTCCCATAGATAAATGGTTTGAAAGAAGGCTAATTTCAAGGGTGGGGAGTCTATTTGGATTAACAAAAGTGGTAAAACGGTAGAAGATAATTAAAATATGTATATACTACCCATGAGTTCAAATCTCGTGCATAAACATGATAACTTAAATGTCAAGTTCATGTTCTAATAAATAGAGATAAACTTCATTTCACAACATACTTCAAAAAAGAAAGGATATGCATTCACATTCTAAGTATGGTTCAATCTTAGTACAAACTTAATCAGAATGCATTGGACAACTAATAACTAGGGCATTGACAATATCTAGTGAAACAACATATTTACAAGGTCGTTATCATCCTAGTTCCCTATGTAAATGCAATGGAAAACCTAAACTCGATCCTAACAGGCTAATGCAACTACATGATCACTCTGTTTTTGAAAACGATTTTCGAAACAAATTTCAGATTTTTATGGTTTTTCTATGCCTTAGATGCTATGCATAATTGGAGTTTAAGATAACAAACACAAACTTCATTAGATTGCCCCTAAACCCTCCCCCAAACTCAAATTACACAGTCTCTTGTGCAATTCAAATTTTCAAGAGAGTTCAGGAGATAGACAGAAAACAAACATATAAACACACATAAATAGGAAGAAAAAAACGAATGGAAATGTAGCAGATTAGACAATGGTCGTTTGGAGATGGACCTCAGTTATCCCGAGCGTGGGAGTTGGACGAATCCTCATCTAGAGAGAGGTTTGAAAGGTTATCAGAGAATGATTTCACATGTGTGATTGCTGAAATGATGTACCTTGTGTTGGAGGTGTCGTGGTTGAAGGAAATATTCTCCTTCCTTTCGAGTGGACCGCCTGCTGTTTGGGAGTAGGAAGATTGCCTTCAAGTTGTTCGATGCTCTGAACTGGTAGCAGAAATGATTATCCATCTCCCTCGCTATAAATTGAATCTCCTTCAGGTAAATCATATCCATTACCTGTATCCAAACGTTTCTACCGAGCTGTCCTTGGGTATATTTATGGATCGGCGTTATCCACCCTCTGATTCTTAATTGAGGCATCGTCCTTTCCTTTGTGATCTAGCTAAGGTCTTTAAACTTCAACAATCGTTGCAGAAATATCTTCAAGGGGCAAGGTCTCTCTTCAAAGATGTTGGGAAGTAAGGTCTCGTCTTGCAAAGTGTTGCAGACATGTTGGTATATGCCCAGACGCAATAAATCCATCTCCTCTGCCAAGATATTACTGGTATACCTTCTAGAGAAAAACGAGTTGGCGATGATTTGGTGCACATATCTTAACGTTGGGTGGTGGATGCACGTACTCTTGGTTCTTCCTGCTTGGAACTTCTTGGTCCCTATCACATCCCAAATAAACTCTATTTAGTCTAGAATATTTTCAAATGCATCTAGTTGAAACCTCTTGCATTGGAAACCGTAAATAGCTCCCAATTGACCAAAAGTGAATTTGTCAAGTTTTCCATTCAAATGCTTGAAGGTTATAAAACCTCCCCCATTCTCATCACCTCCCCATCCTTCAAAGTAGAACACTTCTAAAGAGGCCAGGAACATGCATGTCGGTTTCTAGTGAGCTTCATATTCTATTGAAAGCATATTTGATATCCCCATGTACCCTAATATTTCCTTGACATGTTCGAAAATACCAAGGTTCTCAGTGGTTTATGTATCTGAAAATGTTAACTCTATGAAGTCAACTTGCATCAATGTCCTGTATGCGTTCTCAACTGAAGCTCCGTTTGAACTGTTGGGTATTCCTCCGTTTGACATGATGACTTATGTAAAAAGAAAAATAAGTTAGAGATGTTCAATTGTGCCATGTGAAAATGCATTGAGGCTAATTATGTTTGTAACTTGAAGAACTCTATCAAAGATAAAAACCGAAGTTATGTACAGTTTCAATTCAAGTGGGTGATCAAAGCATGACCGAATTTCAGAGAATTCAAAGAGTCAAAGCAGAGTTTTTAGGCAAACCTTCATAATAGAATTTCAAAACTGGAGGGACTAAAACTATAGAAATATTACCGACTCTTTGAGAATCCAAAACCAAGTTCCAAAATTTCAAAGATTTTCAAAAATCGAGTTTCAAATACACCCTAAAATCAGAAAATTTATGAGTTTAAGAGTTAAAAACCTAGTGATTGTACTTCAAAGGTTTGGTGAAAATCAGTAGAGTCTTGAAACTTTAGAAAAATCGAATGAATCACCCAATAAGTTGAGAGTGCAAGAGCAAAGTTTTTACGAGAGTAATTGCAATTTTTATGAGGGAAAATGTGAGAGTATAATTTAAGAGAGAAGTGAACTCCCTTAAATAGACATTGGGGTCGAAAAATATGTGGAGGAGGTGTAGTCCTTGGGGTAATGATTTGATCCTCTAAAAATATTGTGGAGGAGAATTGGTGTTGAGGTCATGTGGAGGAGATTAAGTGGCAAGGAATCTTCTGAAAAGTTGGAGAGGACACTCCCTTGTCTTATTGTGGTGTGGGTAAGGGAGAAAAAGTGAAGTGTTGATCATTACACATGGTAATATAGACCAAGTGGAGAGACAAGGAGAGTGATGGAGGTGATGTTTTGGCCAAATTTGTTGAGGGTGATGGTGAATCTTTTTCTTGGGCTCGATCAAACTTCATAGCCTCGATCAAAACTTTAAACGGGCTCGATCAAAATTGCTTTAGGATCGTGATCGAGTCAGAATGTTGGGCTCGATTAGTTTTCTTCTCGGGCTCGATCAGTTGATCAAATAATTCGTGGGGTCGGTCAGTTGAACTCGGGTCGATCAAAACTTCTCGGATCGATCAGAATTGCTTCAAGCTCGATCAAAGACTTCTTGGCTCGTGATCGAGTCGTGACGTTGGGCTCGATCACAACTGAAATGTGTGATCAATTCATCAAGTTGGCTCTGCCTTCCCTTTTTCTCTATATCAAGTGTCCACAACATGATCAATGGTACCTAAAACACCAAAACCAAACAAAAACTTAAATACGTTAAAAGAAAAACTAAACATGAATTTAAGATTTTCTATGTACATGGATCGACATAGGACTTCCTTCCAAGTGAGCTTGTTTGAAGTCACTGAGCTTGACTTCCTGTTTAAATTCTATTGACTGTGAGATGGTTCTCCAAGGAGAACCGATGTTCCTTCTGAAACGACTCTATCAGCCAGCTAAGGTTTTACCCTTTGACCATTTACTGTAAAGTCTTCTCCAGATTTTGCAATTAGAGTGATGGCACCATAAGGAAGAACTTCCTTGATCAAGAATGGGCCAGACCACCTTGACTTCAACATCCCCATAAATAGGTTGAGTCTTAAATTGAAGAGGAGCACTTGATCACCAGCTTTGAGTTCCTTAACCAAAATCTTCTTGTCATGGAAGGTTTTGGTTCTTTCTTTATAAAATTTCAAACTCTCATAAGCTTTAAGTATGATCTCTTCAAGTTCATGCAGGTTCATTTCCCTCTTTTCTTGAGTTTTCTTTGAGATCGAAATTTAGGAGCTTAGTCGCCCAGAGTGCCTTATATTCAACTTCAACCAGTAAGTGGCATGATTTCCCATAAAGGAACTGGAAGGGTGTGCGCCCTATTTGTGTCTTGAAGGTTGTCCTATATGTCCATAGTGCGTCATCCAGCTTGGTTGACCAGTCTCTTCTTGAAGTTCCCACAACTTTTTCCATAATAACGTTGATCTGTTTGTTGGAAACTTCAACTTGTCCACTGGTTTGGGGGTGATAAGGCGTTGCCACCGTGTGCTTCACCCCATACTTCTTAAACAGATTCTCAAACACTTTGTTGATGGAATGAGACCCACCATCACTTATGACCCCTCTTAGTACACCAAATCTAGGAAAGATCACACTCTTGAAAAATTTCAGAACCACCTTTGCATCATTGGTTGAGCACGCAATTGCTTCAACCCATTTGGAGACATAATCAACAACCACCAGAATGTAGCTGTTTCCGAATGAAGGAGATTTGAAGGCCCCATGAAGTCTATACCCAAAACTTCAAACACTACAACCTCCATAATTGGGTTCTGAGGCATTTCATTTCTTCTCCCAATACTTCTAGATTTTTGACAAGGATCACACTTGGAAATGGAGCTATGTGTGTCCTTGAACATGGTTGGCCACCATAGACCAACTTGCAAGATCTTCTGAACAGTCTTAAATGTTGCAAAGTGTCTTCCATAAGTGGAACCATGGCAATGTTCCATAACTCCTCTCACTTCATCTTTAGCTGTGCACCTTCTGAATAATCCATCCAGACCTTTCTTGTTGAGACAAAGGTCATCCCAATAGTAGTGATTCACATCGCTTAGGAACTTCTTCTTCTTCTTATAAGCATCAAAGTCTTCAGGTATTGCTCCACAAACCTTAAAATTGACCAAATCCGCATACCAAGGTGTTGCTCTTGTGGTTACCACTTCTACTTCTACAAAGTCACAAGTGTTGATCATCATCAGTTGTTCTTCAGGCATGGAATCATCAACTGGAACTGATTCATCAATCCTCATTCTAGACAAGTGATCCACTACTTCATTTTCGATCCCCTTCTTATCTACTACCTCCATATTGAATTCTTGTAGTAATATGATCCATCTCAATAACTTTGGCTTTAGTATCCTTCTTCGCATAGATATACCTTAATGTTGCATGATCCGTGTAGACTATAACCTTTGAACCAACCAAGTAGCTTATAAATTTTTCAAATGCGAAGACAACTGCTTGCAACTCCTTCTCTGTTATGGCATATTTTACTTGAGCATCATCCATGGTTCTACTAGCATAGTAGATTACATGCACCTTCTTGTCTATTTTCTGCCCCAAAACTGCTCCAACTGCATAGTCAGACGCATCGCCCATGATCTTGAACGGGTAATACCAGTTTGGGGCTAGAACTATTGGGATAAATACCAAGGCATCCTTGATGTAGTGGAAGACTTTCAGACATTCATAGTTGAAGTCAAGCTCAATTTCCTTGCACAACAGCCATGTCAAACGCCTAGCTATCTTTGAAAAGTCCTTGATGAATCTTCTATAAAACTCTGCATGCCCTAGAAAACTCCTAACATCCTTCACCATCCTTGGTGGTTGTAGTTGCATTATAACATCAATCTTTTCTTTGTCCACATTTATCCCTTTCTCAGAGATCTTGTACCCTAAGATAATTTCTTCCCTCACCATGAAATGGCACTTTTCATAATTTAGAACCAGGCTTGTTTCCTCGCATCTTGTGAGTACCTTGCACAAATTAAACAAACATGATAAGAAGGAGGAGCCATACACAGAAAAATCATCCATGAACACATCAACCATCTCTTCGATTAAATCTGAAAAGATTGAAGTCATGCACCTTTGAAAGGTGGTGGGTGCATTGCAAAGGCCAAACATAATTTTTCTATATGAAAAAGTACCATAAGGGCATGTGAAAGTGGTTTTTTCATGATTTTGAGGATGAATAGGGATTTGAAAGAATCCACTATACCCATCAAGAAAACAGTAGTAAGGGTGATTCGCTAGTCGTTCTACCATTTGGTCAATGAAAGGTAATGGGAAATGATCATTCCTAGATGTAGCATTCAACTTTCTATAATCGTTGCACATCTTGTGACCAGTGATTGTTCGACTTGGTACTAATTCATCCCTATCGTTTTTCACAATAGTAATTCCTTCTTTTTTTAGGGACACTGGTGATATATAAGTACTATATGAGATAGGGTAGATAACACCAGCATCCAACAACTTAAGAATTTCCTTTTTCACCACTTCTTTCAAATTAGGATTTAGTATTTGTGAGAGCAAGATTTTCCTCACACCCAATTCGATTGACATAAGTGTAAATAAAAGATAACTTTATTAGAAAATGTGTTTGATTACAATATTCTCTTAAGTGTTACAAGTCTACTCTCAAGAATACTAAAATTTGCCAGAATATTTTTCTCCACTCTCCGGAACTCTACCTAGACTACTTATAGAGCTCCCACCTCGCATCCCCCACACTCAATGTGTTTCAATGCCTTCAATCCGCCGTTACACCTTTCGAATTTCTCGTAACTGTCGGCTTAGTCATTTCTCTGGAGCCCCGCAAAATGGGCTTCCTAACACATTAGGACGGTCCATGCGAAGTTCTGCTCGAGATGGGCTTTTCCGGCCCATTACCCATTTCTCCCGCTCGTGGGCCTTGAGTGGCATGCTACGCACCGAGCCCTCTGCACTCACCGTGAACTCCGCACGCTGAGCTTCCTCCGCTCATCGTGCACTCCGTGCATTGAGCTTCCTCTTCTCATCGTGCGCTCTGCGCGCTGAACTTCCTCTGCTCACCGTGCGCTCCGCGCGCTGAGCTTCCTCTGCTTACTGCGCGCCCCACGTACTGAGCTTCCTCCGCTTGCTGTGCACTCTGCACACTGAGCTTCCTCCGCTCACCGTGCGCTCTGCGCACTGAGCTTCCTCTGTTCACCGTGCGCTCCGCACGCTGAGCTTCCTTTGCTCACTGCCCGCTCCATGTACTGAGCTTCCTCCGCTCGCTGTGCACTTCGCGCATTGAGCTTCCTCTACTCACTGCGCGCTCCGCGCGCTGAGCTTCCTCCGCTCACCATGTGCTCTGCACATTGAGCTTCCTCTGCTCACCGTGCAATCCAACCCGAGCCCACTAATGGATCCGAGTCAATTAGTGTGCCCACATTTTGCCCCCCTGATAGGCTTAGAATTTAATCCTAAAACTAATGCTGCAGAGAACAGGTCACGGTAG
>OVBE01007460.1:0-17161 GCA_900406425.1 Iberis pinnata
TGTTTTATGCATTTTTACTTTCGTTGCACCTAGGACCCTTAGCACCCAACCCCTTTTCACTGCTTAGTGCTTTCCCATTATGGATTGATAAAAATCCGTCCATACTATAACGATGGGTTGATTGATAACCCAGGACCTCAACAATCCTACTATCAATGGGCAAGTAGGATTAGACTTGTGATGGCTTGGCTCGATCAAGTTCCTTCCATGACTCGATCATGATTTGTTGGCTCGATCTAATGTTGTTGCACGACTTGACCAAATAAATTCCATGGCTCGATCATAATACCTTCGGTGGCTCGATAGGAAAGCTTGGCCACGACTCAAGCATAATGTTCATGTAGCTCGATGAAACGGCTCGATTACGATGTTGGCGTGGCGCGATCGAGGAATGCTTGTCCGCAGCTTGATCACACTTCGTTCGGCTTGATGGAAGCATTGAATTGGCTCGATCAAAATTTGAAACGGCTTGATCAAATGCTTCATGTGGCTCTGTCAAAACTCAATCAAAGTGACTCGGAATCCACCAAAGCGTCATAGTTTCGACTCAGTCATTTCTCTTTACCAATTTTCCAAGTCATAACCCCAAAGTACCTAAAACACCAAAACCAAATAAAAACTTAAATGCATTAAAAGAAGAACAAAACATAAATTTAAAAATTTATATGTACAAGGATAAACATGGGACTTCCTCCCAAGTGAGCTTGTTTATAGTCACTAAGCTTGACTTCTTGTTTAAGCCCTGAGATAGTTCTCCAAGGAGAACTGGGGTCCTTTTACCAGGTTTTCTTCCTGGACTTATCCTACCATCATTGTTCGGGTTGACTTGGCTGTTCATTTCCGACCCCTTATCAGGTTCTACAACAAGCATGATTGCTCCATGAGGTAGGATTTCATTGATTATGAATTTCCTTGAGCATATTGGGTTCACATCTCCTGGAGAGTGCTCGAGCATTGGATTGAGAAGAGACACTAGGTCACCCCTCTTGAAGTCGGTTGCTGGGTTTTGAAGATCAAAACTGGTTTCTTCTAACTATGTAGAAACTCTTGCATCTGGATCCTTGACAACCCCAAATTCTTCTGTATGCTCTGAAATCTCATTTGGGTCCTTCACAAAATCATACTCCAATGAGTAACCCGTCCTCATGGTTGTCCTCATTCTTCTCCTTGATAGAGAATAGCTGACCTTGGATTGTAGGCTTCTTTGTCTTGTCCTTGATGTTGAAAATCATCTTTGGACCATTCCCTAAGTTCAACATGATATTGTCTTTCTTAACATTGATAACAGCTCCAACCGTAGCTAAGAATGGCCTTCTAAAGATCAATGAGTCCTTTGGCTCCTTATCCATTTCCAACACCACAAAGTCGGTGGATATTTCTACATCCCCAATCTTGATGGGGAAATTTTCCAGAGTACCAATAGGACTCTTAATGGATCTCTCTGCCAAAATCAGAGATACATTGGATTCATTGAACCTCATCTTCTTGGAAACAGCGAGAGGCATCAAGTTGATGGAAGCTCCTAAATCGCATAGGCATTTGTTGAAGGTCAATGGACCTAGTGAGCATGGTAGAGTGAATGAGCCATGATCTTCTTGTTTCTTTGCTATTATGGCTTTGCATTCTTCATTTGACACCAACACCCCTTAAGCTTCCCTTTCCCTCATGGATTTCTAAAAGATTTATGGGTATTTCGCCATTATCTCCTTCTTGAACCGTGATGGGAATGACAACTTTGGAATATAAGGTAATGGAAAAAAGGTGTTTTCTTCTCCTTTGAAACATATAGCTTTTCATCAAGAACAAGCTTGACTCGGACAGCCGACTCTAATTTCGTCCATGTCAACGAATCAGGAGAAGTTTTTGCAGAATCTGCATTTCCAGCTTCATTTGAGCTCAAATCCCCCCCCCCAAACTTGAGCAAAACTGTCCGCACTTATATGAGTATGACAAGTGTGAGAAGAAAGGTCATGGGTACTCCCCAAGAAGATAGAATTGACATGTGCATACTCCTTTGGGTTCCGAATTGATTTTCCCGGAAGTTGACCATTTGTGGTTGGAACAGAAACAGAAGTGGAAGCATACTTGCTTTCCAAAGCAGAAACCCTTGTGTTCAAAACTTCAATCTTTGCATAGATGACATTGAATAAGGATTCCATCTTGTTGTTAAGTTCACCAAACTTCTTAGATGTTTCCATTGCACCATTTGCTTGACCCTGGATAAGTTGATGCAGCATAGCTTCCACATTGGATTGTTGAGGTGGTTGTTGCTGTGGTGCAAAACCTGGAGGTGCACTTTGTTATGGAAGTTGCGGAAAGTCATTATGAACTTGTTGCTTAGGAGCAAAACCTTGGTGCTGTTGTTGGCCATAGTTGATGAAGGGTTTAGATTGTTATTGCTGATGTTGTGGGTAAACATGATCTTGAGGATTAGCCACGTTTTTGCTAGGGTAGGAAAGACCAGGGTTATTGGAGTAGTTGAAGTAACCTTTGTTTGTATCCTCCCTGATTCTGAACGTAACTAATCTCCTTCTATTGGGCAGTATCCCCAAATTGGATATGAACCTGTTCTTCATCACTTATGAAATGAATCTGTTGTTGTTGTCCAAGAAGTATCATTTCCAACTTTTCATTCAAACGCTTGATTTCTTTCCTTGTCTTATCATCCGATTCAGAGCTACCACGAGGTGTGCGGTCATAATCCTCACTATCTACGCCATCTGATTGAGCCAGATTCTCCACAAGTTCTCAACCATCATCAACACTCTTGTTCAGGAAGTTACCATTACTTGCAATGTCAAGCAGCATTCTTATCTTTGGTAGGGCACCTCGATAAAGAGTGGTAAAGAGGGATTCCTTGCTGAAGCCATGATGAGGACACTGAAGAGTGTAATTTTTGAATCGCTCCCATGCTTTAGAGAATGTTTCAGCATTTTTTGTGCGAAACCAAAGATATCATTCCTCAGCCTTGTGATTGAGTTCTTGCGAAGAGACTTCTCCCACTGATGAGCCTTCTCGCCCAAAGAGAATGGAAAAAGACGCAGCTTAAATGCATCCTCACTCACACCATTGATCTTGGTTAGACTGCAGAATATGTCAAACTCGCCCAGGTGGTCGAGTGGATCCTCCATTGGTAAACCATGGCATTTGTTCCCCTACACCATAGCTATCAAGTTGTGCTTGATTTCAAAATTGTTGTTCTAGACATCATGTGGGTTGATTCCATGACGTTGTGTGTGAGTGTTAGGGTTGTCTCCGGCACCAATGGTACCCTGAATGTTCTGGTGAATATTGTTGTCCTCCATTTAAAAATCCAACCTCCTTAAATGTTCCAAGCGTTCTTGTTCTCGTCTTACTCGAGAGTATTCCCTTTCAAGAGCACGAATATCGTCAACGATCAAAATTAAGTCAGTTGATCATATGCTCCTCATGTTCATACACAGTGATGCAAGTACCTGAAAAAAACGGAAACAAAGTGAGTATGTAAGTAGAAAACGAACTTGATCTCAATAGATCCAAAATCCAGAATGTAACAAAAAAACACCCAGTCGGCAACGACGTCAAATTGATAGTAGGATTTCTATGTGTCAATTCCTATTACACTATCATGCCATTGTAGTATAATATGTTTCAATTTAAATAGGTGTGTTATTAACTACTCTAGATGCAAATGTAACTACTAATTCAAGCCAAACAAGAAAATGAGTTTTTATCTAACAAGTCCTAAACGAACAAAACATGCAGAAAATAACAGCTCATGAAAGCTAAAATGCATAATTAAATGCTAAAGGTAAAAATCAAGTGAAGTAAAAGCAGGGAAGAAAATGAGGGTAAAATGCAATCAAAGAGGAAGCAGTTCCTAATTATGGGGGTAATTGACCAATGATCCTCCCTGAACTACCTAGACACCTAACATACCTCAAACAACGAGCTAATCCCTAGAAAGCAGATTCATAAGCAACCAAGTCCATTCTCTTGATAAATTATTTTAACCTAAGCAATCACCAGACCTAACTCTCGTTAACGGTACACTACCTAGCAGGCATGAAAAACCAATCCGCTAAAGCCAATAAGCACCATAGACATCTAATCTCATAGGCTAGGTATGCAAATCTCTGAAATCACTTGGTCAGGCATTTCATCAGACACCTTCTGGGTGCGCAAATGCCTAAGTTCAGATTTCAGTTGATCAGAAATAAATAAGCATGAAGGACAGTGAAACATAAGGGATCTATAAACAATCAAACTTAGGCATCTAGGAAAAACAGGAAATCAACACCAGTCTACCCCATCCTAAAGAAACTAAGGAAACTACTCACTACACATGGTGGGTATGAAATCAGGAAAACCAGAAAACATAACTGCTAAGCAAAACATTAGGATCAAAAGTCAAACTATGAAAAACAGTACGAACAACAAAGTTAGAAAATTAGAGGATGATGATCAAGACGAAAAATTGGAGATGCAGAAGATGATGATCAAGAACAACAAGAACACAACCCTGAAAAACATAGATCTAACGAAACAGTAACAAAACCCATAATTGATGATCAATGCAGAAATGAGATTAAAGGCAAGGGAATTGAAAAAATCAAGATAGTAAATCCAGATGATTATGTGGTCATTCTAACAGAGCTTAGATACATGCCTACTATGAGTAAAAACTTGATTTCTTACGGACAGTTAGAAAGGAATGGATGCATGTATAAGGTGGAAAACTTTGTAGTTACTTTCTACAAAAAGGGACACAAAGTAATATCAGGAAAGTGTCATAATGGCTTATACTACCTACATGAGACAATGGTAGAAAGAGAAGATGTTGCATTTAAGGGTGAAGTGAATCTTTCTACAGCTGATAAAGGAATTAGAAGGAGGATGTCAAAGAAAGTGACATGCAGTAACAATCTAATTCAAGGACTTGCTCTAAATAGTTCTAAAATTAGGGAGTTATCAACTCTAGGTGGAGATTCTTCATCAGTAGAAGATTCTGGAAAATCATAAGAAATTCAGTTTATAGGAAGAAGAGAAGATTATGACTTTGTAGGTTATCCTTTGGCTGCCACATATGACTCTGATATTGAAAAGCTAAGAATTTATAAAGAGAATGAGAAAAACATGGAAGAAAATCAATGGAAGAATGTTCCAAAAGAACACAATGAGAAATCAGGAGTAATCCTAAAGTGCTATGCAAAAGGTTTCACAAATAATGTCTCAGGAAACTCACAGGAAGCTAGAAGTGTTTCAAAGGATTTGAACATGGAACTTAAGATGATATATTTTCTTAAGGCGTTGAGGATATTGGGGATTAATATGAACAGAGATGTTGTTTCTAAGGGAGATAAAGAATTATCAAAGACTCATATAAACATGAATCCATCAGATTTTTTAACTAACATTGTACCTGCTTAGAAGCTCCAGCTTTGTTGTGAGCTTCTCAACATCCACTGATTGGATACGTGGTCCTCAGGTAAGCTCCAAAGTTTGTGATTGATCTTGCTTGACAAAATTAAAAAAGTCAAGGGTTAGTTTTTCTGTAGCTTAAAGATCATGAGTCATTAAACAAGTTGTAACAATGGAGTTTTGAAGGAGTTACCTAGAGGAATTATGGAGTTGTGGTAATGAGCTATAATTCCATATTTAATAGTTTATGCAAATGAGAAACTGGAAAAGAGAAAATCAGAAACAAAATGTCATGAAAAGGGGAGAGTTTCATGTAGTGATGCTACATTGGTTGTTTTCAGTTTAACTCGCACAAAAGTGAGATAAGGAGAAGTAGTCAGAGTTGACAGTCGTCGGAGGAGCTCGGCGGTGAAGAATTTAGTTGATATATCTAGTTTATATGATGAAGCCAAAGATGGAGTATTTAAGGCATCTCCAATGGTTAGCTTCATTTTTTGCTTCAAAAATGCACTTTCTTCATAATGAAGCAAAAAATGAAACAAATTCTCTCCAGTGGGTTGCTTCATTTTTTCTAAGATTATCAAAATATTATATTTTTATTTGCTACTAATTGTTCTTTACACCTTTATTTTTTTTGTTCATTTACTAATTTTTCCAATCTTTTTTATTTGGCAACAGTTCAAAAAAATAATGATTGAACAAAAATTATACATTAACATTGAAATAAGATTTTAATACACAACATAGTAGATAAAAACAAAAACAATATATTTTATGATGAAGCAATAGACATATATTTTTCCCACAACATAGTAGATAAAAACAAAATAATAATTTTGGAATAACTTTTGCATTGTATTATCAAATCATTTTCTAAGACTACTTATTTTTATATTTATAAATTTTATATCAAGATTCATAAAAAATATTTACTCTATAAATAGAGACTTGTTTTATTTGATTTGGCTAATAAATCAGCCGTAATAAGGCTGAGTTTACTATAACTCAGCTGTAATAAGGCTGAGTTTACTATAACTTAGCCGTAATGAGGCTAAGTTTACTATAACTCAGCCGTAACTTGTGTTTGTAAGTCAGCCATAATAAGACTGAGTTTACTATAACTGAGTTTACTATAACTGAGTTTACTATAACTCAACCTTAACTTGTGTTTGTAAGTCAGCCGTAACTTGTGTTTATAAGTCAGCCGTAACTTGTGTTTGTAAGTCAGCCGTAACTTGTGTTTGTAAGTCAGCCATAAAAATAACTCAGCCGTAACTTCTGTTAACTTAGCAGTAAACACATCCTATAAGTCAGCCGTAATTTGTGGCTGACTTTTCATTGTATTATCAAATCATGTCACAATGTGATAATCTTTTAATAACTTTTAATTGTATTATCAAATCATGTCACATTGTGGGGATCTTTTGATAATTTTAAATTGAGTTTTGTATTGTATTATCTTTTTTTTTAACACAACTTCATTAACTTTAAACGTAATACAAAGTGTTTTCACTTAGTGAAGAATACAAGTAGTAAGGAGGAGTCCTATGAAATGTAAATTGAGAATTGCAGCGTAACTGGTTCCGTGCCAATGCATCAGCACAACGATTTGATTTTCTTGTGGTCCAAGTGAACCGGAATTCTTGAAATTTGTTTGCCCACCAGAATATATCTCTTAACCAATTTGCCAAACCAAATGAAATTTGGTTTCCACTAATATGCTTGTGAAGAATTTTACTATCTCCTTCAAAGTAGACTTTTTTGTAACCCTTAATCCATGTTTGTTGCATTGAAACAAGCAAAGCATGAGCCTCTGCTTCTAAAACAGTAGCAACACTCTTCCCGGTCACTTGTCCAGCACCAGTGAAGATTCCATTATCGTCTCTTAGTATCCATCCCACCGAAGCCATTCCTGAAGAAGCTTGATACCCTGCATCAAAATTACACTTTATCCATGAAGACATAGGTCGTCTCCAAGCCATCTGTGTGAATTCATTATGGCCAGATTGATAGTAATGTTGTCCACCCGAAACCTGTATTGGATTATCCAGTCTTCATCATCAATACCTGCAAAATGAAGCACAAATTTCCAAGGCAATTTTTTATTCCTAAAGAAAAGATTGGTCCTTTCCTTCCAGAGCCACCATAAAACATATAAAGGCAATGCATTAGAGCCAATACTTTGGGAGTTGGTTTTCCAATCAAGAATATATCTTAATTTATCATAGAATGATACAGTCGGATGTGTGAGTCATAGAAACAGAATTAATATTGTGCCATACAGGATTTGTTTCAGGGCAGAGAAAAACATATGATTTAAAGATTCAATACTATTACATCGCAAACAAATACCATTCAAAGTCATTTTACTCCTAGTTAATTCTGCACCTACAGGAATGATATTGTCAACTACTTTCCAAAGAAAATGCTTAATCTTTGATGGGATATGACATATCCACAGTTTTTTTAACTAAATCAGTAATGTCTGCAGAGATTGAGGAGGTAATATGGGTTGGAGTGGTATGAGTATTCACCCAATACCAGATTTAACAGTTGAATCACCATGAGGCGTATAATGCCAACCAATAGCATCAGAAACAGATTCCCTAGTCAATTTTAAAGCTAGTACTACAGGGACATCCTCCATACTAATTACCTCTCTAATTAAATCTATGTTCTAGAGGCCAATACTAGAATCCATTAGCTGATCTACTGTGTGTATAGCTGTAGTACAGTTCTCATTCTTTTTATGTGGTCTTGGAGGATCCAATGGTAACCAGTTATCTTCCCAGATTCTGGTGTTTTTTCCATCTCCGACTAAGACGCGTAATCCTTTTAATAAAAGATCTCTGCTATGAATAATTGACTTCCATCCAAATGAGCATTGGCGTCCTAAATTTTCTCTTAGAACTGACGTGCGTGAATAATAGCGTCCTTTCATCACCTTAGCTATGAGAGAGTCTGGATACTTTAGAAGTCTCCAGCTCTGCTTTGCTAGGAGAGCCTGATTAAACAGTGCTATATCCTTAAAACTAAGACCACCTTCTTTTTTGGGGATAGTAAGTTGATTCCAGGTGAGCCAGTGTTTTGACCTATGAGAGGGATTATTACTCCACCAATATTGAGATAAAACTCTATCTATATCAGCACAAATGCCTTTAGGTAATTGAAAGCAAGTCATTGAATATATTGGCATGGCAAGACCAATAGACTTAATCAAAATCTCTTTACCAGCCTATGACAGGTACTTATGATTCCACCCTTTAGTTCTTTGTTTTATTTTCGCCACAATAAATTGAAAGAGGTCAATCTTCTTTCTTCCAAATTGCTCAGGTGGTCCTAAATACTTACCATAGCCACCATCATTATGTATATTACACATATTTCTAACTCTTGTTTTGATATAAGGATTAACTTTGCTTCCAAAAGTTATTGCAGATTTTTCCAAACTTACCTTCTATCCTGAAACATTTTCATAGTTAAGAAGGAAGTTTTTAATTGTATGAGCAGAAGTTACATTTGCTTGACTAACGAATAGTGAATCATCTGCAAATAAAAGATGATTTACAACAGGTCCTTGATTACTGATTTTGATACCTTTCAAAGTCTTATTCTTGGCAGCTTGTTTAAACAAATGACTCAAAACCTCAGAGCATAGAATAAACAAGTAAGGAGACAAGGGATCTCCTTGTCTCAAACCACGATTTGGATAGAAAAAAACCTCTTGGTGATCCATTAACAAAAACTGAAAAAGAAACAGATTTAACACATAACATGATCCATTTTGTCTAAATGGGGTGAAATCCCAACTTAGAAAGAACATATTCTAGAAAGGCCCAGTCTATTTGATCTTAAGCTTTGGATATGTCAGTTTTTATTTCCATGAAATAATTAGAGCATCTCCTTCTTACTTTGAGACTGTGAAGTAGTTCATGGACTATCATCACATTGTCAGTAATAAGTCTAGTAGGAATGAAAGCTGCCTGCTCTTCAGAACTGAGATTTGGGAGAAAAGGCTTTAGTCTATTAACTAGAACTTTAGAAATAACTTTATAGGTCACATTATACAGGGTAATGGGTCTAAAATCATTCATGGTGATGGGGGATTCAACTTTAGGAATCAAACAGAGGTTAGTATGATTTATGCCTTCTTCTAAGATGCCTAAACTGAAGAAGTTTTGAATTATAGAAAAAAGTTGTGGATGAATTGTTTCCCATAGTTTTTGATAGAAATCTCCTGTAAAACCATCAGGTCCAGGAGCTTTAGTTGGGACCATAGAGAATAGAGCAGATTTAACCTCTTCCAATCTAACAGGTTGGATTAGCGTATCATTCATTGAGGAGGTCACTTTAACAGGAAAATTATCAAAGACATTATATTGTGATCTTTGAGCTGATCCGGAATTTTGAAACAGGTCCTTAAAGTATTCAATGGCTACATTGGTAATAGCAGAGTATTTTCTATGCACAATTGCAGCATGATCTGTTACAATAGAAATTCTATTTCTAGCTATACGGGTTTTGGCTGATGAAAAGAAGTACTTAGTATGTTTATCCCCACATTTAAGCCAGTTGTTACGGTTTTTTATTTTCCAAAACTGTTCTTCATGTAAATAAGTGTGTCTTAAATTCTGTCTAATTGTTTGAATTTGTTGGGTTGAGTCTCCATTCATGATACTCTGATCAAGCTGTTTTTTTATTCTAATAATTTCCACTTTAGAGTTACAATTATTAGATATCTTCCAACTAGATATCTTAGATATACAATTTACAATTGTGTTTGACCATGATGAACCACCAAACTCTGCCCAACTTTGGATTAGCATGTCTTTGAAATCATCTTTGAGTAACAAACGACTGTCAAACTTAAGCAAATTCTGAAAAACCTGATCTTCAAAATCTAAAGTAGTGACCACATGCCTATGGTCACTTATACCAATCTCTAGAAAGTGGGCAGAGTTTGTTGTAAATAGTGTCAATGCATCCGTATTTGCTACTGCTCTATCCAAGCAGCAGTAAACATCATGATCTCCTCTTTTACCATGCCAAGAAAACCTATTTCCAATAGATTGGATATCTTCAAAATTACAAACTGAATACAGCTGCCTAAGCGCAAAAAAAGATCTCTCAGGTCTGGTTGAACCACCACATTTCTCGGAGTTAAACCGGATCTCATTGAAATCACCAATAGCCACCCAGGCTCCATGTCTAGCCATAGCTATATTTTCTATTTTTGACCAAGTTGTGTGTCTGAGATTTTGGTTTGGATGACCAAATAGAAAGATATTCCATTACTTTGAACAAGTACATCAATAAGATTTGCAGAAGAAAAAAGAACATAAAGGGAAATGACAGACTTCCACATGATTACTAAACAACCACTAAGACCTCTAGGGGGGACAATAAAGCTACTAGTGAATCCTAATTCTGCAACTATTTGCTCCACATAAGCTGATTGTTGCTTAGTTTCCATAAGGTAGATGATATCCGAGAGATACTTCCTCTTTATCTCCTTTAGATGTCGAACTGCGAGGTCATTACCTAAGCCTCTGGAGTTCCAAGTGATTGTCCTTATTGGGAAGCTGGTGGATTAGGGCCCACCGCGCCTCCATGTGATTCAGAAACAATACCAGATTCTTCTCCCTTTATCATCACAGCTTCAGTACATGACTCCTCATTGATCAAAGAACTAGAAGGACTTGATGCTCTGGTCTTCCTCTTTCTGCTTTGTCTAGCCACTTCTGCATTCATGTTTCCCGAGAAGAGAGGGTCAGATGAAGGAACCATATCCCAATCCCCTGAATACCTGTTTGCAAGGGAACCATGTATGATATGTTCTTCATAAGCCATTGGGGGAATGAATTCATCTGGTTGTTGTAACTCCTCCATCAACTCCTGGACTTGCTCTGCCTCTTGGACATGAAAATTAGGTTAAGCTGCGTGCTCATGTGCTGAGTCTATTTCCTCCGGATCCATTTCTTCAGTGATGATGCCAGAGTTAGCAACCATCATCGGACCATCACCGCCATCATCATCGCTATCATTGTCATCATCAGAAGGATGATAAGGCCCTCCATTTTGAATGAGAGAAGCCCCTGAATCATGAGATAACATTCCACAGGCAACACAAAAACCTCTCAGCCGCTCATACCTCAAAGACAGGGTGGTGTTGACACCAATGGAGAATTGAAAGTTTTGTTGAAACTTTAAAGGGTCGGCTACATTCCAGTTAATCCTAACTCTCACAAATTCCATCCTAGAGTCGTTAATTATATCAAAATCAATCTCTAGGAGGAAGCCTAAGGCTCTGCCAATTGCCGTGATAACTTAAGCATTTAGGAATTGAAAGGGAATTCCAAGGATTTTCACCCAAAATGGAATGAACTGTAAATCAAAGGGAGTGAGAGTAGGAGTCCATCGATTTAGGATTAGCATACGATCAACAAAAGCCCAAGGGCCTCTCCTGAGCACATTCTCCATGGACTCTTGGGAAGGGAAGATGAATTGGAAGCAACGTCCCTCTATGATGCGGCCATGAACTAGGCCAGAAAGTCCCCAATTACGAGGCATGGTTGCAACAATTGCCCTCAAATTCTATTTGCGAGGCATCAGAGGTCTTTCGAACAAGGCTAAAGTGATTGTGGGCCATCACTTGATCAAGTAAAGCAGGCATAAGGGCTATCTGAGGGTCATTGATACCCAAATCCAATTCTTGGATTCCACGATTAATGTTATCAGCCATTTGGGAAATCAAAGTTTAAAGAGAATTCGGAAGAAACAATGGAGAAGAAATGAAACCAATTTGTGACAATTCGTATAGGAGGAGTGGATAGCGTACAAGGATAGTGTGGCAATTAGATTTGTAGTAGTCATTTCGACGGTTACCAGACTCGAAATCATCACTCCTAATCGTGGATCCTGAAGTGGAGATAACTGAAGGTATGCGCCATGAATCCGATAAATCTGTGTACACACCGTCCACTAATGCAGACAATCCTTCCACTGAGAAGAAGAATTGCTTTGAAATGCTCAGACAAGCGGTTAATTCTATCGCCTTTGAGATCGCCAACGATATCGCCATTAAACTGAAGGTATAGTTATAGTTTTCTTTTAAGTTTTTGTATTGTATTATCAAATCATGTCATTTGTATGTATTTGTAATTTGTATTTTTTTATTTTCTATTTAATATGTATTTTTATTATATTTTAATGTTTTAAAGTAAGTAGATAACTTTATAATATAAATTTGGGTAATATCACTATAAATATTTTGTTTAAGAATGAATTAAAAATAAAGTTAAAGTAAATGACCAATTTATAATTAAAAACTTCATCTTCAAAAAATGAAGCAAGAAATGAAGCACCATTGGAGTAAATTTTGCTTCAAAATGAAGCAAAAAATAAAAAATAAAGCACCATTGGAGATGCTCTTAGGAAAGTATCGAAGATTTCAGAGAAGATGCTTGAATCATTTGAGAAGGAAAGAAAAAAATCTAAGGTGGCTAGGGCTTGTCGAAAGGGGAATGTTTGTTGAGTCAAGGTGGAGATTGTTGCATAATTACTCGGTCAAACATTAAACCAAGTCAATCTATGTTATGGATCATGCTAATGGACAAAGTTTGGGCTTTACACAAGTAATAAAGAAAAAAAGAGGAAGACGATGGGTCAAGAGTGCACGAGGCCCATTAGGATGTAAATGAAAGCAGCAATTAATCTAGGTATAAATAATGATCTAGGGTTAATTAGTAGCATGCGAGAGATTAACCTAAAGTCTTCTTGTTGCTTAATATTTTGTGTGAGAAGAGAGGTTACCTGTGTGTAACAAAGAAAGCAAAGAACAAAGCTATTAGTGTTGTAACACTGTTCTTGATTCTAGTGGATTTTGTGGAAAGAGTTCCACAGAAGACATACCGGTTGGAGGCCGGGAACTCGTTAAATTGTCGTGTGTGTTTTTTTTTTTAATTCTTACATAAGTTAAGATTGAATCTATTAGGACTGGGAATTCGGTTCAATCGGCTAGGTTCGGGTCGGTTTTACGGTTATAGGTTTTTTTGGTTTTTGGATTTGTGTGCCGAACTAAACCGAATAAAATTTTGGTTTGGTTCGGTTCGGAATTTGGTTTATTCGGTTCGATTTTTGTTTTTTAAGTTCAGTTTATTCGATTAATTTTTGGTTAAGTTTTGGTTATTTTTTCGGTTATCTTAGGCTTTTTCGGTTTTTTTTAGTTTTCGGTTATCTTTGGGTTTTTTTGGTTTTTTTTTGTTTTTTTTGTTATTTTCGGTTTTTTCGGTTTTTTCAAAAAAAAATAACCGATCGGTTATCGGTTTGGTTCGGTTACCAAAATTGAAATATTTTTGTGCCTATCGGTTATCAAAACGTAATTCGGTTCGGTTCGGTCGAAAAATCTCTGTTTGGTTTGGAAAATTCGGTTCGGTTTATATTCCCAGCCTTAGAATCTAGCATACAAAATTCACAACACCTTCTCGACCCATTTTTCTACATCTACGTTTACAGAACAAGAACCTGGACCAAGATGGACAACTAGTCACGTTGTTTCAGAACACCAATATTTTATAAGTTTAACTGAAAGAACAAAAATTGCATGTGTTGGACAAGATTTTTCTGAAACTTCAAAAAAAAAATTTCATCTACGAACATTTGAAGAGTTGGTCAAATAACCGGACATGACAGACAAAGTACTTATATGGTATAATCAGTCTTCTTATTTTTAGTATACTTGTAAGTTTTTCACTATATTTAATACTTTTAAAAATACAGATGTAATTGGATATGTTGTAAAAGTAGATAAAAGTGATGTTTGTAGTCAAACCAATCTTACCCTTAGAAAAGTGGAGTTGACACTCTTAATGGGAATGTAAGTTACTAAAATATAACATATTACTATTTATGAATAAAATATAATATATATATATATATATATATATATATATAAATATCAGTTGTTATAATTTTTTTTTATAGTGGAATTCAAGTGCCAATAACAATTTGGGCTGAACAAGCTGAATTATTTGAAGACAAATATTGTGTGGTAAAAGATAGTAATAGCGTTCTGATTATGACAAGTGTTTTAGTGAAGATGTATGGAAAAAAGACTTATTTATCGGCATCCTCTTCCACCAAATTTTATTTCACTACAAGAAATCAGCCAAAACCTGACGGACATATCCGTCATGAGTCCGTCACGAACAAGGAATCCATACGGATTCGTGACGGATTATGTCCGTCAGGATTAAATAGACATGAACTGATAAGCGGTCAGGAATCCGTTAGGAAATATCATGACGGATTCTTGACGGACTATTTCGTGACGGATTCTTGACGGAAACCTCTGTCAATGATTAGGCCGTCACGAATCCGTCAGGAATCCGTCACGAATTTCCTGACGGATTCCTGACAGACTATTTGTTGACGGATCTATTCTGTCAGGATTTTTGCTGTTTTTCAAAAAAAAAAAAAATTGATTTATTTATTGATTAATTTAATTTATACCAATAAATTTAATTTTAAATTAATGAATTTAATTTAAATATAATTAAAAAATTATTAAAATATGAAAACATTCATAAAACTAAAAATGTGCAAATATTTACAAAAACCCAAAATTTGTTCGAGAATGATATAAAAAGAAAAAAACTACACTACTGGGGTGGTGGTGGTGGCGGGAATCGCCTCGCCATCTGGGACATGAAAGAGTCCATAGTCATCTGCATCCGCTGATCCATCTCACGCTGCATCTCCTCTCGTTGCTCTATGAGTCGAGCGGCGAGTTGCTCATTGAGTTGGGCGGTGAGGCGAGCTTCTTGCTCCAACTGAGCAGTATGCATCTGAGTCATATGCTCTCTCATCAACTCCATAGCGGCGTCCTTCTGCCGCAGCTCCTCCTCCCAAAATGAAGACCTCGCTCGAGACCATCCCGGGAAACATAAGGATGCCATGTTCCCGAGACCTAATGCGCGCCCCTTTTGTTTCTTCGTAACCTGCAAGAAACAAGAAACAAAACATAAAGTTATAACAACAAACCATTATGTTAAATTATAATTTAAAAGTATTTACTATACATACCTGAGACGCAATATGATACTGTGTATCGATCGACATCTGCTCGGGTGGGATGGACTCCTCAGATGCTCACTCATGGATCAACCGACGTGTCGTATCGACAACTTCGCGAACCACCTCATCTTGTATCTGACCCGTCGTCCGGTTCGTGTGGATGTCCTCCATAAGCTCGAGAGGCCCTGGTCGACGGCCACTCTCACGCTCATATTTTAGAATTGAGAAGCAAATTAGTATTTAAACTTATAATATTATGTTATATATATTATAAATATTTTATTACCATCTCATCGGGCCCGAGTGACCGCACTCTTGGAACCGGTGTTGGTAGTAGCTATCCCCTTGCCTTCTCAGGTGCTCATCCGGTTGTTCCTATTGGTAGACGATATTTCCTTCGTCTTCTCCACCTCCCAATGTGCAACGAAGCCTGCTAGGAGTTCTTTCGGCATCTTGTTATGCTTCTTCTTGTCAACATACCAACTATGCTTCCACGCATAGACGTGTGAGCTGTACGTCCTCGCAGCTCGTGCATCGAAGGCAATCCGGACCTCGCATGTCAACTGAGGTAACCAATTGAACTCTTGCTAAAAAATTAAAAACGGTTATGTTACTAACCATTTAAAATTGTAACTTTTTAATAAGACTTTCGAGTTAAACTGGATTACTTACCGCAAAACAGTAAAACCAGTAGTCCTTGTCAGCGTCTGGTAGATCCTCATATGTAGGATACGCCACTCGAAGTAGTCTGTGCATTATTCGCTTAATGCACTTTATGATGCCGTTGTTGGTGTGCAAAAACCACGTCATGCCGTCACGGGCACACGGGTGAAGCACCGACAATCGCTCCCGTCCAGGCTGGACTAGGAGGCCTTCTATAGACATCCGCATTTAGGGTTGCGAATGTCTTTCAGGTGCCTGTGGTGTATCAGGCACCCGAGTAGACATCGGTGACGGCTCCGAACGTCCCGACGACTGACCAATCGTATTATGAAATTGGCCATACGCACTGAAACAATTTCAATTAAAAAATTAGAATTTATAATAATAATTATAAATTTTATTAATATAAGAATAAATTTGATAAATATAATCAAAATTTTCAAAATTCTAATTAATATAATTTAAATTAATGGTAATTGGATAATAATAAATATTGATTATAATAAATCTTATATCAATTACAAATTTTAAAATTTTTAACTATTTACATAATATAAATTTGATAATATTAATTAAAATAAATTTTATAATAATTAAAATTTGAAAATTTATAGGATTAGGATTGTATTCATATAATTTTAAATTATTAAAACTCTAAATTTTATTAGGATGTTAAATTTTATAATTATTTAAACAGTTAGTAAAGTTAATAATAATAATATAAATTTAATAATAATAAATATTATTTAGAGTTATAATAAATCGTATAATTTATAATTGTTAATTTAAAATTTGTAACACATATTAAATTTGATAATATTTAATAATAATAAAAATCATATCAACCCTAACATAAAATCTAAATCATTTCAACCCTAAATCAATTTCAACATCAATTCAACCCTAAAATCTAAATCATTTCAAGCCTAAACACAATCCTAATTCTAAATTTCAACACACAAACATGCTAACACAATCTAAACACAAACCTAATCCTAATCCTAAATTTCAATACACAAACATA
>OVBE01007461.1:0-18454 GCA_900406425.1 Iberis pinnata
GTTTTTTGAGAGGTGATCATTGTTTACGACACTTTCACGTATCCCTCGTTCTTTCAGACGCTCATTGACTGCATCTTTGAATACTTGACCAATATTCTTCTCAAACATCTCAAATCAAATATCATAGTTGGCAGGTCTATCTAAAATTTTATCCAGACAAGAAATTATGCCCTTCAGAGCTTCCCTACTTTCCACCTATGTAACAGTGTTTCTCTTTGTCTTCTCATTCTGTTTCTTATCTTTCTTCTGCTTCTTTGTTGGTATCTCACCCTCAGCCAAAACTTCAACCTTCCTTCTTTTCTTGTTTTCATTCCTCTGCACATCCCAAAAACCACTAACAAAGTTGCCTGCGTGTATGTATGTTATGAAGCTCACAAGTTGTGGGTCATCTACATCATTCGGCCCCTAAGGAAATAACTCTTGTAAAGACTTCTTCATGACCATATTCCTCACACGCACATGCACAAAGTAATCCATAACTCAACCTTCAAATTAAAAGAAACTCAACCTTCAAGTAAAAAAACTACATAACTCATAACTTAGCCACGATAAAAATAAAAACTAGATAACTCATCTCTTTAATAGGATATACGAAACGCGCGAACTCAAAACTCGTTTGTCAAAACCCCGTAACTCAGCCACAAAACAAATAAAAACTAGCTATCAATAACTCGTAACTCAGCCGCAAAGAAAACAAAAAAAATGGATAACTCAACTGTTAAACAGTAGATATGAAGCGTCTCAACATAACACAATCACCAAATAAATAAAACTTATTCTGAAACATTACATGGCCATGATCTCTGATCTCATCAGAGATCACATAATCAAATTTGCACGTGTACGACTTCCTCCCCATTGAACAAGCGGAATCTCCTCGTCACTTGCCACATTCCCAAAATGCTCTCTGAAGCAAGTGACAGATTCATATGCCCAAACCAATAACACGTCCTTTAGCCCATTTATGGTGTATGATTTACCTTATGGTCAACATCTTAATAGAATCAACATGAACTTCAACTGTAGAACAACCCCATGGATATGTCATCATAGCTTCATCTTCGAATACTCTTGTTGTAGTTTCAAAGGATATACTAGAATTAGGATACAGAGCATAAATACCCATGGCTTGCATAAATAATAGCCCCAACCATTCTGCGTTATTCAAAACTCTATCGCTAACAGACCGATAATGCGGTCCTCAGTTCATTTAACTTGGGTCCTATCCCATGTGCCACATTTAACTCATCCCAGAAAGCTTTGTATTTCTCAGGTTCAGGTTCAAGACTTTCCTTTGGAAATGGGTTTGTGTTCAACCCATTTATCTCACCAAATTCTTTTAATCCAAACCTGATAGGTTGATCATGAACAATACTCCAAATCTCCTTCTTATACACGCGAAGCTGACTACAAAGTAGATAATGTATTGTCTTACCCGACAACACGATTTTCCTATCAGCTAGCTTAGCAACGATTCCAACAGGAAAAAATGCTTTAGGTCTTGCCATACATCATTACCTAGAGCTTCTCTAATGCCAGGGAAGTCTCCCACAACGAAATACTGATTGATCCCTTTTTTGAGATTAGAAGACCCTTCATCGTAGAGTCTTGGAGGGAAATCCCGTGTTTGATATTCTGAGGCAGACATCTAATCATGAAAAGACAAATACAAATCAGTTGAAAATACAACTAATTCAGCTGCAACAAGATATATAACTCAGCCTCTATAAAAGCTAACTCAACCACATCATAATATATAACCCAACCACTCTATGAATCAAACTCAGCCACAACATAAATGAAATTCATCTGCAACAAATCAAACTCAATCGCAATGGTAATCAAACTCGGTCGTAACAGAAATAAAACTCAGCCACAACATAAATCAAACTCATCCACAGCAGAATCAAACTCAGTAGCAACATAAATCAAGCTCATCCACAACATAATCAAACTCGATTACAACAGAAATAAAACTCAGTCATAACAGAAATCAAACTTAGACTTAACATAAATCAAACTCACTCGCAACATACAACAAAATCATTCGCTACTTACCAGAAATTTTGACGATGCATAACAATACGATTTCGACGATGACTATCTCGGAAAAGAAGACGAGGGCGTTAACTAGGGTCACCAAACAGTTTTTTACTTTAGTTCGAGTAAAATACTAGAGTGTTAAATTTTTTAACTATAGGTAAAGTGTTTCCATTGACGTGGAATACGATTTAGTGACATGGAATACGGTTTAGTGACGTGGATTTGTTAATTAAAAATATTTCCAATTAGGAGAAAACTAAGCAAGGGTGTTTATTGTAATTTACTAGGGTTTTAAAACACTCTATTAATTTTTTAAAGATGTATGCTATTCTAATCATATTAGAACATTTCTATACTATTCTAGTAATTTTCTCTTATTTATTTCATGGTTTTATTGTTGACTTTGTCAACTATATGCAGTGGTTGGGCTTTCGTTTGATATAAGCATGACAACACTTACGGTGGACAATATTCTCATTTTGGAACAAAACATTATGATGGTTCTTTGCAATCTTGAGAATATTTTTTGCTACATTCTTTGATGTAATGGGACATTTACCGATTAATCTTCCATGGGATGTAGCAATAGGTTGACCTGTTCAATATTGGTGGATGTATCCCTTTGAGATGTACATATTCTATTAGAAAAAATGTCAAAAATCTTAACAAAGTCGAGGGTTCTATTTTTTTACAAAGTATCTATGAGGCAGCTACAAATTTTGCGGAATATTACTTTCCATGAAATGTTCTATTTTTTTTACAAAGTATCTACGAGGCAGCTACGAGGCAGTCAACATGGTGAATTGGGTATGATGGAAAATGACCAACTTATCTTGTGTATATTTCAATTGTATTCGAGCAAATCGAACGAATTAATGGAAAAGGAAAGAATCGCACACTTACACAATGAAAGTATAAACACTTGCATATGTACATCCTCATGAATTGCAAAGATGTTATAGAGTTTGAAGGTATGTTTTCAGTTCCATTCAAAATTAAACATTTATTTTTATCTTCAACTAAATAAATTAATTTTGATTTTAAAAACTATATAGAATTTATATGAAGGTTGTAGGTAATTACTTTTCGGATCCGTCGGAGGACAAATTAGAAGCTCTGGAACAAAGATTTTGTAGATTGGGTTCAATTTTACGTAAGTTTTAATTATATTTTTATTCTTTTTTTGTATGCATAAGTCATTAAATGTTTAAAGTTATTTTGTAAGTTTCCACTACGGTATACTTTAAGAGATTATAGAAGTTTGATACTTCGGCATTGTTAATATGCAGTGTGTGGTGATTGATTGTGATTGGTATGATCCAATCAATGGTATAGGTGTACAAGTTGACAAATATGGCATTACATATATACACTCTAGGTGGAAACTAACAATATACAATCTTTTCATCCTTGCTTTGCATGTAGACGACATACAATTTGTTATTTTTTTATTGCTGTTAAGTTTACAGGTAATATCATACCGATTAATACTATTTATTTCTTGTTTGCACATATTAGAAACAAAATGATATTTGGCTAATAGTCACGACAATTAATCTACTTTCACAACATTTTCATATATTTGAGCACAACACTTACAAGGAACTGACAATCCACGTTCATGCAATATTACAAGTGGGAAAAAAGAACAAAGCAAGCTAAAAATTCAAGACGGCAAATGACATTGCATGTTCATTCATATTTTTGAAAATCTCTACCAATTCACATTATATGCAGCTTGCAAAGCTTATGGGTTCCTTGATTGTGAAGGGTACAACATATGGGAAGATACCCATGGCGAATGACCTATGGAATGCAATTACTTTCTAACCATTCCAAGAGCACACAACTAAAAACACATTGATTCTCTATGTCGCGAGGTTAATAGAAAAACCGTGTTTGGTCGGGTAGATATATTTAAGGTGCTAGAGGAACATGCCCGGCCCAATAGGAGTGGGAAAGGTTCTGAGGCCCAAGGGATCACAATTTTTTTTTGAAATATATAAAGGAATAGGGGTCCAATTTTTTTTTAAAGGGATCCAAAAATAAATTACAACATATTTTTGACCTAAAACTTTTTTTGCCCTAGGGTTGATAAATAATTTGGGTCGGGCCTGTAGAGAAAGAGTTGGAATTCCTTCATCAAAGGTTAGGAGAATTCTATTCCCAATATGTGACCAAGTAGGAATGTTAACATGGGCTCATGTTCTTACAAAGTAGAATCAAGTGGAGAGTGTGTTTGTTGAATGCGAAACCACATAAGATTGTAAGGGATTTTCTCACACCATCTTTTGTCCATATGGGTATTGACTGGGGCTGATACACCTTAAGATAAAGAAAAATCTCTCGATAGACTCTCAATTCATGCCATATATATTATCGGAGTTTCCCTCATTTCTAGAATGTTACCACAACATTTGTACAAGAAGTGGAGAGCGAGTCACTTTCACATTGCAAAAATTGGACTTGGTTGCGATAATTTCACGCAAGAACATATTCAAGCTAGATGAATCTCTTTACTTGAACGCAACTAAGAACAGAAAGGAAATAGCAATCTCACAACCAAAAAGAGTGAAGGAGACATTCATACCACGTGATGAACCGTCATATACCATCTAAGTTGCCATTCTTGAAGATACACAATACAACAAATTGATCACATAATATATTGTTTACTTACTTGTACATTATTCCATATATGTTTTCCTAAACTTACGCTACTCTTTGTATATACATGATGCTAAGTCTGTAATGAGAATTCAAGAAGGTTGATTAAAAGCNCAATACAACAAATTGATCACATAATATATTGTTTACTTACTTGTACATTATTCCATATATGTTTTCCTAAACTTACGCTACCCTTTGTATATACATGATGCTAAGTCTGTAATGAGAATTCAAGAAGGTTGATTAAAAGCTAATTTTTCAAACCGCTATACGCTTTTTTCTCTACTCTTCTTCATCTCTTTCTCTCTTCCCATTGCTCTCATGGCTGATACCAAAGTCGAAGCTGTAGATGTTAATTCCTCTACTCTTCTTAATGTTAACATGGCCAACATCACAAGCTATCATCCACAAACTACATGGTTTGGAACCGTCAGCCTTACAAACTCCTTGATGGCTTTCAAATCGTTGGATTCCTAGACAGCACCAACGTCCCACCAGCCTCTACTATCACCACAAACAATGCTCAGTCTCCAAATCCAGCATTCGCTCTATGGAAACGCCAAGATAATCTCATCTACATTGGTTTCCTTGGCGTGATATCCTCCACCATTCAGCCTCTTGTTTCTGCTTCTCAAACCTCTGCATACATCTGGAATATAATCTTCTCAACCTATGCCAAACCGAGTTGTGGTCACATAAAATAACTCAAAACATCTCAACAACTTCTCAAAAGGAACCAACACTATCGATTACTATATGCAAACTCTAAAATGAAGTTCGGTCAATTGTCTTTACTTGGCAAGGTTGTTGATCATGAGGACCAAATTGATACATCCTCGAAGGTCTTCCTGAGGAATACAAATCTGTTTCAGAAAGTCGCGAATTAACTATATCCATCACTAAAGTTCAAGAAAATCTGTTGAAACATGAAGCACAGCTCCTCGTGATGGCTCCTGTCTCTGCTCCTATTCCCATCACTGCAAATGTTACACAAAACAAGAACAAACAGTTTCAATTTTGTCAGCATCAAAGGTCCTCTAACTAATTGAACCCTAGTCAACAAAAATGAGCAACAACACTACTCTAACTACAACTCTGACACCTAAAACACTCGTAGATATCAAGGAAAGTGTAAAATTTTTGGAGTATTTGATCAGAGCGCTCGCAGGTGCTCTCAGATGCAACAATACCAGCCACCGATGCCTTCTCAAAATCAGTAGAATCCTTTATGCAACCAAGGGCGAATATGGCTCTCAACACTTAACAGTCATCCAATGCTTGGTTGATGGACAGTAGCGCCACTCATCACATCACCAGTGACCTTAAAAACCTTGCACTTCATCATCCTTACACTGATGAAGACACATTACTCATTGGTGATGGTTTGAGTCTTATATCTCTATTACTCGTTCACTATCTCTTACCACACCCTCTAGAACGTTGACTTTACACCAAGTTCTTTGTGTTCCCAATATTCATAAGAACATTATCTATGTCTACCGCATTTGTAACACTAACCAAATATCTGTTGAATTTTTACCAAACCACTTTAAGGTGAAGGATCTCAGTTCGAGGAGCCTCTACTCTGCAAACAAACTAAGGATGAATTGTACGAATGGTCGGCATCACCAACCCTCATAAAATCATTATTTTCATCTCCAAACACGAAGCTCACTCTCGATCATTGGCACTGCAGTCTAGGCCACCCCTCTACAAAAAATCCACAAGATCATTATTTCTAAACACAATCTATCTTGTTTTTCTTATGTTTCGTCAAACTCTCTGTGTACCGATTTTTCAATAAACAAAAGCCACAAATGACCTTTTATTCATAATTTTATCAACTCTACTAAGCCATTACAATGCATCTACAGTGACCTATGGACATCTCCAGTCTTTTTTGTAGATAACTACCAATATTACTTGGTTCTCATTGGTCACTACACCAAGTATTGTTGGTATTATCCACTACGCAAGAAATCTCAAGTGAAAGAAGTATCCATACCATTTAAAGCGATGGTTGAAAATCACTTCAACCCGAAGATTCAAAGTATCTACATGGACAATGGCAGCGAATACATTGCTCTTCGTTCGTTTCTCTCTGAAGCATAAATAATCACCTTACAACGCCACCACACACTCCAGAACATAAAGGCGTTTCTGAAAGAAAGCACTGGCATATTGTCAAGACCATCCTCACCATTCTATCTCATGCTAGAATATCCAATACCTACTAGACTTACACCTTTGCAACCTCTGTCTATCTCATCAATTAGATGCCCACACCTATCCTGCAAATGGAGAATCCTTATCAGAAAATATTTGGCAAGGTACCAAATTAGCAGAAACTAATAATCTTTGGATGCTTATGCATCCCATGGCTCCGCCCTTACACGTCTCATAAACTGGAAACTCGTTCAATGCCTTGTATCTTTATCGGGTATTCTCTGAATCAAAGTGTATACATATGTATTAAGCATCGAACCGAGAGTATCTATGTCTTTCAACACGCTACCTTCGATGAAACCACTTTCCCCTTTCGTGAACCAACACTAGCTCCGATCATTTCTGACGAGGCTGAACCTTCATCGCACACCCTCTTGCTACCTCATTACTTTCTTAGTCTAGAAGCTCAACGCCCCTCGCAGGGGCCACATCTCTCAAAACACAAATACACTTGTGATCTCCTTCACTGTTACTCCATGATTGATGCTAAGCTGGTCAAAACGCCATTGGAATCTGATCTAAAGCTCAAAATACATTCCGGTTTCACATTACCTAAGCAAAAGATTATAGAAGACTCATTGGTAGTCTTTAATATCTTGGTATCACTCGTCCAGACATCTCATATGTTGTTCATCGCCTTTCTTAATTCATGCACTGCCCAACAGATTTGCATTGGCAAGTTGCAAAACACGTCGTCCGCTACTTGGATGGCATTACTACTCATGTTATTTACTTCTCAACCATTACTCCTCTCACACTTCATGCATACTCAGACGCCGACTGGGCCGAAGACTCAGATGATTATGTGTCAACCAATTCCTACATCATCTACTTTGCTCGAACACCTATTTCTAGGAGTTCGAAGAAGCAAAGAGGAGTAGCTTGTTAATCCACAGGATCGGAATACTGAGTCGTTTCTCACACCGCATCTGAAATCATGTGGTTATGAAACTTACTCACCGAGCTAGGCATCATTGTCAAGCAATGTCTTGCCATCTATTGTGACAATGTAGGTGCCACTTTTTATGTGCAAATCCAGTCTTTCATTCCAAGATGAAATACATCTCCATCGACTATCACTTCATTCATAGATAAATTCAAGAGAAGATACTAAGATTTTCTCATGTTAATACCAAGGATCAGCTTGTTAACGCTCTCACAAAGTCGCTATCATGCCAAAGATTTAATGAACACAACTGCAAGATTGGTGAGATTGGCGTTACTAACGCACCACCATCTTCAAGGGGATGTTGAAGATACAAAATATAACAAATTGATCACATAATATATAGTTTACTTGTACATTATTTCATATCTTTTTTCCTAAACTTACGCTACTCTACGTATATATATATGCTAAGTTTGTAATGAGAATTCAAGAGAAATAATATGTTTACAACCATCACTTACGAAAACAGAGAAGAAGAAAAAGTGGTATAAGAATTAAGAATCTGAAATAACGTCTTCCTCATGTAACCTCTATTGATGATGATACGAAAGAAGAAAAAACCTACTCAGACCATATTGAAATACCAAGATGAAGATGGGGATGACAAAGTACTTAAAGACTTCAGAAGTCGAAGAAGATCCTCTGCATCCTACAGACCATGTCGTATCAAATCGACAAGAATAAATTCATCCATGGAAGCTCCACACATGATGATCTTACCATCCCATTGAACAATCTCCGATAAGAACAAGGAAATTCCTTGAGAAAGAAATCTTGAGTAAGCCTACCATTAATGATTAATGTTTTGAAAGATAAGACTCCAACGCCAATGCTATAAACTTCAACAGTGAGCTAACATACACAAATTCACAATTGTAGTAACATTCCTTTTTAAGAGTCTTTTTCATTTTTAAAACTTGGGTTCACCCCCTTGGTGAACTCTCAAATTCATCTTCTTTCTCTATATCAACCATGTTGCCACCTAGGATCAACAGTAAGCTAACATACACAAATTCACAATTGTAATAACATTCCTTTTTAAGAGTCTTTTTCATTTTTAAAACTTGGGTTCACCCCCTTGGTGAACCCAAGTTTTGTCTCGAAATATTAAAAAGATAGACCTCAAAAGTTTGTAAGCAAGGTTTGGGTATGTGTATTAAGCTATAAGAGGTTTTTTTTTTTTGTAATGTAATACTTTATTTCCAACAAAAAATTACAAGAATTGGTTTTTGAATGAAGCCGAAATTTGTGGAAAAAATGTTAAATCTATAGTGGATCTATTGATTTTTACATTGCATTATAGAGATCGAGTCTGAAACCATTCCTAAAGTAAGTCTGGAATTTCCAGGATACCATTGTTGCGGAGAGATGCAATCTTTCGTTTGATAGAGTATTAAATCAAACGAATGATTGATGAAGCAGGTGTCGAAGGCTTTCCATGCCGGCGTTTGTTCNGAAGTAAGTCTGGAATTTCCAGGATACCATTGTTGCGGAGAGATGCAATCTTTCGTTTGATAGAGTATTCAATCAAACGAATGATTGATGAAGCAGGTGTCGAAGGCTTTCCATGCCGGCGTTTGTTCCTTTCCATCCAAATGTAATGAATAGAGCTTTGGAAAACAAATTTGATGAGAATTGCAGAGGCTCGAGAGTGGATAGTTGGAATGAGAGTGACAATGGTGTTCCAATCAGTAGTATAGAGGTGAAGTAGCAAGGGACGAGCCAATGAGTACCAGATTGAAGCTGCAAAGGGACAATCAAAATACAAATGGTCTCGCGATTCGAGACGGGCCTGACAGAAGCAACAAGACACCGAGGTGGAGCTGTTCCACATGATTATGCGATCATCGGTAGCTAGACGATTCCACATCGCCAGCCATGTGATAAAAGCATGTTTAGGAGTTGCTTGATTGAACCAACCAATTTTGGACCATAAGCATTGTGCTTTGGTTAACCGAATTTGATCCCAAACCTTGGTTGTGATAAAGCGAGTAGAGTAGGTGCCATTTGGTTGTCTCCATTCATAAATGTCAACCTGATCAGTTAAAGATGGAATAGTAGGTCCATGGAGAGATTGAACCAGGTACCTAACAGGAGGATATCGTTGGGGACGAAATTGCCATTCAGTTGAGCTAGCATCGGCCACAGTAGCCGAAGCTGGGATTCCCAAGGCTTGAAACCCTCGAAACCCAGCTATATCATAGAGATGTCCAAAGGGTGTCCAGCTATCGTACCAGAAGGACGTGTGTAACCCGTTACCTTCACGCGATCGCACAAATGTGAGAGTCGTGTCACGAAGCTTCAATATTTTACGCCATAACCATGAGCCTGATCCAACAAAGGCAGTCCAAACTGATCCTGTTCGAATGAGATATCTTTGGATCCAATTAACCCATAACGAATCACGGGAGGTTATAATGCGCCAAATTAAATTCAAACAATATACCTTGTTAGTCGTCTTTAAGCTTTGTATTTCTAAACCACCTTCTAGTTTTGGGTAACACAAATCGGACCAAGCTATCTTAGCTTTAGATGAGCACATCGATGAACCGGACCAAAGGAATGCAGCACATAATTTCTTAATTTCTCGAATGCAACCACTAGGGAGGCGAAAAACAGAGACGCAGAAATTTGTAATGCTTCGAATGACAGACTGAAGTAGTTGGAGACGGCCCGCAAATGAGAGAAAACGAACTGACCAAGATTGAAAACGAGACCTTATGCGATCAAGAAGAGGCGCGAATTCAGCCAAATTCATGGCTCGGGTTGATAATGGCAGACCTAGATATTTCAGAGGCAACAATTCGAAAACCAAACCAAAAGAGTTTGTTATCTGCAATTGTTCAACATCAGAGAGACCACCAGAGAAAATACTGGACTTTGCAACATTAATAGACAATCCCGAGATCCGAGCAAATTGGGAGAAAATATTGAAGATTTCTGCAATAGACTCTGTTTTCCCATCAGTAAAAACCAGGAGGTCGTCGGCAAAACAGAGATGTGTGAGACCTAAGTCTCGACATCTCGAATGATAACCCAACCGACCAGAAAGAGCAGATTTATCCAAGAGACATGATAAAACATTCATACCCATTACAAAGAGGTAAGGTGAGAGAGAGCAGCCTTGACGTAGGCCACGCGAACTCTTGAAAAAACCAGTCAATTCTCCCTTAACCTGAACAGAGAACCAGGCTGTAGAGATACAAGTATGAATCCATTTAATGAAAAGTTCAGAGACTTTAATGGCTTGCAATATAGTTACCAGAAAAGACCATTGAATAGAATCGAATGCTTTTGCAATGTCAATTTTTAGAGCACATCTGTGAGAAATCCCTGGTCTGTGATAATCTTGCACTACTTCTGTAGCTAGAAGAATATTTTCCATCAATAATATTCCCTGCACGAATGCAGATTGATTCGGCTTAATAAAACCTGGCAAAATTCGCTTCAGCCTGTTAGCCAATAGTTTAGAGATGATTTTGTAAACTAAATTACAGCAAGATATCGGACGATAATCTTTCATCTACATGGTCGCTTCATGTTTTGGGATCAGCGCCAGAATTGTAGAATTGACACTATAAGGAAGGAAGCCATTTCGGAAGAACGATTGGATAGCCGTTATTAAATCTGGTCCAATCACCGGCCAGGCTGCAACAAAGAATTCTTTGGTGTAGCCATCGGGGCCCGGAGATTTGTTATTCGGCATAGAGTTGAGACAAGCCTGAATTTCTTCTGGTGTAACCGACTGGATGAGGTGCTGTTTTATAAGCGGGCTGTAGCGATATGAGAGTAGATTTGAGAGCTCAGATTGGGAAATACTCGTGAATTCCTGAGGTTGATCTTGAAGGAAAGCTTTGAACCAGCGTTCAGCTTCACTTTTAATGGCTGTAGTTGATGTGGTGATTTCTCCAGAAGGCAATTGATCATATGAATTGTGTTTCGGGAAGCTCTGGCCTTAGACACTAGGTGAAAAAATCTGGTATTTTTATCGCCTTTCTTGAGCCAATGAACCTTTGCTTTTTGCCTGAAAAAAGCTTCTTCTGACTCTGATATATGAGACCATCGAGATAGAGCAGCCATGGCGGATTCAAAAGTGGCAGAGGTCGGATTGAAGACTGCAGTTTCTTCACACGAAACCAGATGTTCATACGCTTCTTGCGATCGAGTAGGCAAATTTCCAAACTTCGTTTTATTTAGATGTCTCAAGGGAAGCTTCAAGCTCTTTAATTTTTTATGAAATCTAAAGAGAGCAAAGCAGGATTGAAACATAGGAGCTGTTTGGTTCCAAGTCTCGTGAATTACGGGCAAAAATCTGTCATGAGTGGTTAACAGATTGACAAATTTGAACGGCTTATGCGAAGCTTCCAATTGCCGAGAGATAGTAACAATGCTTCGAAGATGATCCGACACACCTCCAGCTTCAAAAATAGCATAGGACGCTTGATAAGTCAAATACCAATTGGAATTAACCAAAACCCGATCCAATTTCTTACATATTGGATCATTATCTCTCTTGTTTGACCAAGTGAAAAGCGGTTCGCGGTAAGGAAGGTCAGATAGAGCACAAGAGGCAAGCATTGATTTGAATTCAGCCATACCCGTGGTAAAAGGAGCAGAGCCAGAATGCTCAGATAAACAAGTGGTTTCGTTGAAATCACCAATTAGCATCCATGGATGAGTAGCAAAAATAGGTAGAGAGATATGATCAAGAAGATCGTTCCAAAGATTAGAACGTGTCGTAGCCTCATTCGAGGCATAGATAAATGAGACCAAAAATTGGATGTTATTGGCTGCATCAGAGACAGAACATGTTATTAGCTGATCTGACTTGTACATGGGAGTGAGTAATACCGAAGAATCCCAGACTACCCATATACGGCCGAGGGGGTTGTGTTCATAATTAGACAGAAAATACCAACCAGGAAAAACTGTAGAACAGATACAGTTGGCATTGTTCTCTTGAACACGCGTTTCGAGTAAGCAACCAAAGGAAAGTGAGGAAGTCACAGACCATTGCTTGACTAGTTGATGTTTTTTATGCTTATTGAAACCTCGCATGTTCCAAGAGAACACAATCATTAGTGTTTCTTATGAGAGCCCCGCCGACTCTTGTGAGACGGGGCAATAACTTTGGGAAGCCCAGTGCTGGTAGGCATAGAAGGGCCAGCTTTGGTTGGATTCTTAGAGGCCCGAGGTATAGACTAACGGGAAGTCGTATGAAGGGAAGCAAAGGTAGATTCAGCTTCAATTCCAGTCTCAGATTTAGAGTCTGCGTCAGTAACAGTGTGGGATCCCATTGAATCATCCTGCAAGTCACCTTCTTCCACATCATGAGGCAAAGCAGAGCCTTGTTCTACTTGTTCTGAGTCTAGTAGGACAGAGAATCGTGAAGGCGAGATAGTTGTAGAAGGTATCTCCTTGAGTGTTATGTGCCGAGTTCGGGAGTCCAGCCTAGAACCATTAGGTGAGACCGTGATCCAATCTGCATTCACTTGGTTACCCATTGGATCTACTGCATTCTGATTAGCGTTTGATTCAGTAGGAAGAATTGTTTCAAGTACTGGTTCAGATGTGGATACATGATCAACATCAACTGAGGCAACTTTTTTGAGGTTACTGGTGAATCAGTATCAGGAACTTGCTTGGGAGAGGTAGGAGCAGATTTTTTTGCTGCCAGACATACTTCAGAGAGATGACCCCACTTTGAATATTTAGAACATCGTGAAGGTAGCCAAGGGTAGAAGACATCAAGATCAGCTGTAAAGCCTTTCCCGTTGTCTAAGTGGATCTTTTTTGGTTATTCTTTTGTCAAGTCAGTGTGAATAAACACACGAGCAGAGTCAAAAGAGTGACATGCCAATGTTGAAGGGTGCAAGCGTTGAGGGTCCCCTACGGCGCTAGCCACCCATTGGAGTCCTTTGATGGACATAAGTTCAAGTGGGACATTTTTAAAATCGACCCATAGTGGAATTGTTTCTAACGCAGGAGGGGAAGTAAGAACTTCAGGATGCCATTCTGAAATGAGGACTGGAACATCCGCAATGCTCCATAATCCACGAGAGAGAAATTTTTTCTGGATAATAGGATTCATAATTCTGAATTTGTAGGTGGTTGAACCGATGATGTGCACATCAATCTTCGAAGCTTTTTCCCCAAACATCCAAATTTCGTTCACTATTACGTGAACCTTTGCGACATGAGGGGCAGAGTCTAAGAATAGGCCGATTAGGAACGGCTTCCAGAGTTGATTCTGGTCATTGAGAATGTCATCAGGAACAGAGAGAGACGTTGAACCATTAGAGAATTGTGTGTCGATGTGTTGCGTTGTGAGGGAGCCTGAAGTTGCACCTGCAACAGAGGCCCAAGAGGTTTTGGGTTGAGAATGGGATGGAAGACCAGCCGGTGGTGGCTCACCGTCCACCATAACGGCGAGGAGGCTAGCTCGTGAAGGTAAGACGGCTGCAAAATCACCTTGGGAGTCGCCCTAGGTACTTTCCTTAAACGGCACGCGAGAAAAATTTGCCTGCAAATTTATGTCCGGTCGACAACTATAAGAGGTTAAGTGTAAAGGTTAAGAGTTTGTGATTAAAAAAAAATTAGTCGATTAAAACGAAAGGGACTTGAGATTCTAAAGTGAAATATCTAGCCTAAGAGACGCTTAGGGGAAAACGAGTGTATTTACTTGACGAGAGGTCGAGTGTGTTTGCTTTGTATGCTTAAATTTAGGAAGGTAGTTTGGATGATACACTTTGATTGCATCATTATCATATTTCTTCCTTACTGTTGTGGTTGCTTAACTCGTTTTGTGATCCAGCCACCCCCTTTTAGAAAATATCCAAGCCCATTTTTTACCAAACCAATTAAATTTTTGTTTAGACCTCCTAGGCAAGAATGCACTAAAAAAACTAATGAATGCCAAAGAGTTTTGATGAATTACTTGCTTGTCAACACGCTTAGACATTTGAGCTGAGAAACCAATATAATGAGAATGGCTAGCTTCTTCGAGTTAATGTTGTTTGTGTGTTATCGGTTTAATCTTGAATTCATTCGATGGAAGTGTAACACATTTGAGATCCCACTTTTAAACATCTTTCTTTGAATCTTGTTTTGTTTATATGGGGGAAAGCAAAAGGTAAGAATGGGAGTTGGTCTATTTAGATTTTACTGCATTTTAACTTTTTAATTCTGCTAGTTTTATATGTTCTATTGTTACATTATGTCGCTTTATGTTGTATATAGGCTTATCTGCATATAGTCCTAGTTTGCATATGCATGAATATTTTTTAGGTATAATTATGAAGTTGCAATGTGAAAAAAAGAACTCAAAAAACAAACTTGGAGTAAAGGAAAGGAAAAATAGCACAACAAAGTGCAATAGTCAAGAAAAGAGATGTGGGATAAAAAAAAAACAATGAGACAAGCCAAATGGACAAGGCCATTGAGGCTAAATTTGGCAGCCAAGCCAACAAAACTTGAAGGATGTCAAGCTTGGCCTTATCTATGAAGATGGCTAAACTTTTTACATCGGCCAAAATTCCTAAGACTACTTAGAGTCTTGCTAGCCAACTCGGCAGCTGCCGAGTTAGACCATTCAACATTGCGCCAAAATTTTCCTCTTTTCTTAATCTAAGTTGGATCTCGGTTGGAAAAGCAAGTGGCTTTGTGTCCAATGTGCTAAACACTTGAACTCTCGGGCCAAAATCCAAAGAATGGCTTGGGGGCCGATAAGCAAGTCCAACATCTCCCACGGCCATTCAATAATTCATGAAATTCAACCTATATGCGAAGTACTGATTTGACGGCCACCGAGATAGCCCAATTCACTCTTGACCATATTTTAGATAGATTTACTTGGCCAAACCCCTCAACTCTATGCACGTTGAGACCCTTCTGAGCCAGCATTTTATGAGCACGTCGAGACTCTCCTGAGCCAGCATTTTATGAGTCGGTCCAATTAGCTTGGGTACTCCCATATCATAATATTTAGACTAGTTTAGCATTTTTGTCATGTTCGTAGACCTAGACTTGAACTTTTAAGGATCTTAAACATATTTCTTAAGTTTGTACGATCATTTTGGTTAAATCTTGATTTCTTTTGCTTCTTTTTTTATTTAATCTTATCTTATATGAAATTTATCAAGTATGATCATCTACTCTCTCTCTTCGTCAATTTGATCATGAGTTAGTAGTTTCATTTATAGTTTTTTTTATATTGGTGGATTTTTGAGTATTAATAACTAAATATAATGCTTATATTCGTATGTCAATGATTCTATGAGTTTAGAAGGTGCTTTATGCAGACATAATTGGGTAACTTGATGGCGAACGGAGACATTCGTCAAGTTCTGAATAGACTGTTCCAGATGGTTCCCTCAAGCGAAAATTGCCCACATCTCTACATATATCGCATGTTCATGTCATTCAACCCTTTCCCCAATCCTTATGAACTCACAATGAGAAAACCATCAGTTTAGAGTGTTTTGCCGAGAGATCAAGCCCAATCCAAGCCATCGTACCATTATGTTCGTACATCCTTTAGCAAAATATTCATACGCATTCACTCCTATGCCATTTGTTTTGTTTGTGCAATTGTCTCCAATTGTTGGGTCTGGGTTGATATCCTGGTCGAGGCCAAATCGATAGCCCAATTTTTGATCCAAAACCGACGACCCACGATCGGTCGGGTAGTACCCGAAACGAAAACACGTAGATCTTAAAGGATACTACTGTTCACTCTAGATTATAAGCTTGGAAATAGAACGTCCTTAGATAAGGATTAAGGGGCTAGAAAAAGGAAGAGCAAGAGAAGACGAAATAGTACCCACGATCAACAAACACCAAAGACGATATAGACAAAGCAGTCACCAGAAGAGCCTCGTCCATAAGAGATTCTCGTCCATTAAGACATCGATTATTTGAGAAGGAATCTCATCAACCAGAGAACCTCGTCCATAGAGAATCTCATCCGTCAAAACGGTTCACTAAATCATCTAGTTCACCTAAAAAGAGCCTCATCCATCAAGATAGTGATTATCTGAGAAGGATTCTCATCAACCAGAGAGCCTCGCCTATAGAGAGTCTTGTCCATCAAAACTATTCACCAAAGTCATCTAATTCACCTAAAAAGATCCTTGTCCAACAAGACATCGACTGTTTGAGAATGTATCTCATCAACCAGAGAGCCTCATCTATAGAGAGCCTCTTACATCAAGACGGCAATCATCTAAGAAGAACCTAGTCCATCTAGAGAGCTTAGTCCATCAAGAGAGCATCGTCTATCAAGACACAGCAGTCACCTGAGAAGGGCCTCATCCATCAAGGCACAACAATCATCTGAGAAGAGCCTAGTCCATCTGGAGAGCTTCGTCTACCAAGACATAGTAGTCACCTGAGAAGAGCCTCGTCCATCAAGACACAACAATCATATGAGAAGATTCTAGTCCATCTACAGCGCTTCGTTCATTAAGATAAAGCATTCATCTAAGAGCCTAGTNGACCAAGACATAGTAGTCACCTGAGAAGAGCCTCGTCCATCAAGACACAACAATCATATGAGAAGAGTCTAGTCCATCTACAGCGCTTCGTTCATTAAGATAAAGCATTCATCTAAGAGCCTAGTCTATCAAGAGAGCCTCGTCTATCAAGACACAACAATCATCTGAGAAGAGCATAGTCCATCTGGAGAGCTTCGTCCATCAAGATACAACAATCATCTAACAGCCTAGTCTATTCCATAAACAGAGCTTCGTTTATCAAGACACAACAATCATCTAAGAAGATCATGGTCCATCAAGAGATCCTCGTCTATCAAGACACGACAATCATCTGAGAAGAGCTTAGTCCATCAAGAGAGTCTTGTCTATCAAGATAAAACAATCACCTGAGAAGAGCCTAGTCCATCAAGAGAGCCTCGTCTATCAAGACACATTAACCATCTGAGAAGAGCCTAGTCCATCAAGAGAGTCTCGTGTATCAAAATACAACAGTCACATGAGAATATCCCAGTCCATTGATAATAGGATTTTTGAGTCACGGGTTATCCAACCCATCGTTGTAGTATGGATGGGTTTTGTCAATCCATAATGGGAACGTACTAAGCAATGTGGATGTATTGGATGCTTTAAAGTCAAGCTAATGTTAAAAGGGGGTTTTGGTTTCTAAAAGGTCCTAAGTGCAACGAAAGTAAAAAGCATAAAAACAGAGAAAGGCTTAAAACACTTTTGGATGCAAAACAGAGAAAAAGAAAGAAAGGGTAAAAGGTGCAATCAAGGTAAAGTCGTTCCTGAGGACAAAGAGTAATTGACTTGGGAATCCATCATGGGATACCTAAGTACCTAACATACCTCAAACAATGAGCTGACCCCTAGACAGTAGCTCTACTAACAATCAATTCCAATGTCTTGTCAACCAATCTCAAGCAAAGCAATCACATACTCAACTGTCGTCATAGACGGCGATTACCTAGCAGGCATTAACCTCTACAACTCTAGCTAACTCGTTTCCCACGTCTATTCACAGAGAAGGGGAAACAAATCTTTGGAACCCCCTCGGTCCGGTCACCTCCAA
>OVBE01007462.1:1374-18453 GCA_900406425.1 Iberis pinnata
GAGAGAGAGAGAGAGAGAGAGAGAGAGAGAGAGAGAGGATATTGATGAAGAGAGTATGAGAAATGAACATGCTAAGAATAATGTACCTCGACATACTACGTCGACGAGAACCTCTCCAGTGAATGAGGATAAACGTTTCCGTAAGATCATTTCAATGGTTTAAGAGAAAGCATTCCCTATCTTTTATGGATATACAAGGAGTGTCATAACACACATTGATGCGGTTGTTGCCAAGAGTGTCATAACACACATTGATGCAGTCGTTGCAAAGCTGTTCAAATATGTGCAAAACCTCATTCACCATGGAACTAAATAAGAAAATATACCAGCAGAAGAAATTTATAACACTGGTACGCACATGAACTATAACATTCTACCATAATTAAACTACAAGTCTGACACCAACCTTTTATTTTATTGTTTTATTTACCTTCAAAAACCTGTAGATTCGACGGATGAGGATAAAATGAAAAAGATTCACCACATCATTTTGATGATACCCTCAGGTTGTGCTCGAGGAATTCTATGTTCCTCAAAAGGACTCAACCTCACCTTAGCAAAATATTCCATCAACAGCCAAAACTGACCATCTATAAACACATCATCCAACTACTGACAACTCTAACATGGAGATTAATGAGTCAGGTAAGAAACCATTTTTTTTAAGTTTATAGTTTGAAATAATCGAACTACTACTTACTTTTACAATAGTTAGTATAGCACTTTATAAGTTTTGAAATATTTATCTCCTTTTGCGTTAGCTGAATATGCTCAAATAGGGGTAAACGAATCAGATGTGGCACGTTCTCAGAGTACCAAAACTATAAATCATGTGGAAAACATCAATGACAATGAGCCTCCATCCTTCTCACTCCATTTATCTTAACCTTCGGTTGGTGATAAAATGGAAACAATTGTGTGAGGTATAGGCCAATCTCTATCATTCAAACTAGTTTCTTCTCAAACTAACGATTACTACTTAGGTAGTTAGTGTACTAACCATTGTATATGATAGGTTCAGGCTTTAATCCTAAATCTATAATGCAGAGAACATATCCTCGTAGTATAACAAAGGGTCGAATCCCAAAAGGACCAGATAGTACGACTCTCAGTTAAAAATTGATTCTAGCTAAGATAAAATAAAAGAGGGATTGTTTTCGAAACGATTGAAAAGCAAAGTGAATAATTTAAATCGAATGTAAACCAATGAAATAAAAAGCTAGACGATAGGGAAGTTCCATTGATATTTAGGTTTGAAGTTCAGGTTGACAAGCAANAAAACGATTGAAAAGCAAAGTGAATAATTTAAATCGAATGTAAACCAATGAAATAAAACGCTAGACGATAGGGAAGTTCCATTGATATTTAGGTTTGAAGTTCAGGTTGACAAGCAAGATTAACAATGAAAATAGTTCTCAACTCAAAAGAAGACAACAGACTAATCTCCTTCCAAAGTATTAGATCCCTATGATATAATTTCTAGAAAAAAGACTAACCTTCTCCTGAAGTCTTAGATCTCTAAAGCAGACAATTAAATCATGCAGTGATTACAGATTTGATGTGTTCATAAGCATCAAAGACAATACTCCCGCAAGCAGAGACACTTATTCATTTAGACTAGGTCAGATTAAATAAACCAAATCCCTTTGTATTTATTAACCTAAAATTATGAACTAGGTGATCAAGCTAATTCAAGCAATGATAACAAATCTAGACTAAGAACCTAACAAATTAAATCCATTAAAGTCAAACCCTAACCATCAAAACCTGTTTTCCCTAGGAAATCCCTAAAACCTAACAAAAAGACTACTCATACATAGCCAAGCAATCAACAATCATCAATAGAGAAAGCATATTCAGAAACCATATTTAATAAAATAGTAAGAGAGTTTAGAATTCTTCTCTAAATACATGTGTCAAGATTCGTCTCTCTCAGAAAAGCTCTCAAAAATAATGAACTGTAAATTGAATTGTAAGTTGTGTGTTAAATAAAACCCTAAGCCTCTAGCTTATATAGAGTTCAAAAAGAATAAAGATAATATAAAACCTAATAAGGAAAAATAATGATAAGTCTTGAGGATGGAAACATCTTTTTGGAAATCTTCAAATAATCTCGAGCATACGGATCGATCGATCCAAACTTCGGTAAGTTTGGTAGTCTTCTGGATCAATCGATCCAACTTGGATTGATCGATCTACTCCATCACGTGCTGCACATGTTTCTTCTGTGAGACAGTTTGACCAGTCTTCTTGTAAAATCGCCATAACTTTTGATTGCCTCAATGGATTAACCTCAAATCACTTTTATATAAAAGCTAACTCACGTGGCCAGTTTGAGTTAAAATCTCAGCTCATTCCAATCATAGCACCATCTCCAAATGTAGATTAACTTTTGGATCTTCTGTTGAACTATGCTTCTGCATTCGTCAAATCGCATCCATTTTGTGCACAAATCCACCTTTTTGCTCTAGAACGTCCAAAACACCTAGAATCATGAATATATACCAAAAACAGATGGAAAATACTCGAATGATGTCAAATAGAAAGTTTAAATACCCACTAAAAAGCATCAAGATCGAGTAATATCAATTCCCCCAGACTTAGATCTTTGCTTGTCCTCAAGTGAAGCAAGACCTAATCTAGAGAAAAAGGTTTTGAAACGACACAAGAACTCTCAGAATCTCAGCAAACTCAAGCATTGATATCAAAACTTAAAAGACAACGATCCTAAACAACCACAATGAAAGAACTATTCACCACCACATAACTAAAATCATGTTTCCTACTCTAAATCTAACATCAATCAAACCATCAAGTCATCTCAACCAGCTCATTAAGTTCAATTCAATTAAAATATATGCATTCTTACCTATGGGGTATAGATTCAATGCGCACAAACACCTCTTCTGTCAAAATGCCCATACCAAACAAAGCATCAATCGACTTCTGGTCCTGACCCTTTTTCCCCCTTTCTCACTTCTCTTTTTCCTTTTTTTTTATTACTACTTTTCTTTTCTTTTCTTTTTCGCGTTTCTGTCCTTTTCTTTTCTTTTTACTTTTTAAGCAGACAGCAATTCGCTGGGGTTGACTACAGACTTCTAGGTCACGCTTTCAACCCTTTTTCTNATTACTACTTTTCTTTTCTTTTCTTTTTCGCGTTTCTGTCCTTTTCTTTTCTTTTTACTTTTTAAGCAAACAGCAATTCGCTGGGGTTGACTACAGACTTCTAGGTCACGCTTTCAACCCTTTTTCTGAACCGTTTTTATTTTATTTTCTGAAGAGAGATAGAAAACTATCCGGATCATACTGAAAGAACATGTCGGTTTTACAGAACACCGAAGAGCAAGGCACTTAGTTTTCAAAGTATCTTACCACTACAAGCAAGAGAAATTAAGTTCAATTTAAGTCCTATCATGGCAGAGCTAGCATAAAATCATCAGCAATCTAAAAGGTCCAGACTTTCAGAAACAAAACAATCAACAATAGGGTTCCAGTCATAAACATACCAGTTAGATCTAGGCTAGTAATCTAAAAATATTAATATTATACTCACATTAGGTTGGTTATCATCACAGTTTATGGTCATTGTTCCTTCGACTAGACTAGAAACGACTAATTCGAAAACGAAAAATTTTGAAAATTTTCACCAAACTGATGAAACATCAAAAAGACACAAAACATAGTTAGTCGCTATACTCCCTCCCCCAGACTTAAATCACACCATCCTGGTGTGAAAATAAACCCAAGAGAAGGAATAATGACCATAAAATAATCGATATAACAGATAGTTCAAAAGAGTTTTAGCACTTACCTGGAACAAGAGATCGGCTGGTTTTTAATACCAAGGATCGATCGATCTCTAACTATGTTTTAAAGAGATCCATGGGCATGGATCGGTCGATCCATAGACGGATCAATCGATTGGTATGTCCGACTTGAATTCCTGAACTTTTCTGAAACATCTCTTAAACTCAAAACTAAAAATTAATAGGTTAGTAAACTAAATAGGACTTAATCTAATCAAAAACCAAATAAGAAGAAAAATAAAATTAGTGGGTTGTCTCCCACTCAGCGCTTTATTTAACGTCTATAGCTAGACTTACTTACCTTCTATGTTGAATCTAATTCAGCTCCAATAAAGGCAATAGTTCTACCATCCATCTATGAGATCTGCAGCTTCAGCATCTTATTCATTGCTACCTTCTTGAAATCCTTTCCCTTGTCTTTATGTTTTTGAACAAAGGGAATTCTAACCTTAGAGAAAGGTTTTGGAAAACCCTTACTCTTCACCCTATAGTCAACCCAATTTTCACTTAATAACTTGGAAATTAATGTCAGATGAGCGTTCCTCTTGCCTACTCTCAAACCCTTTAACTTTATCCTTGTCTTTTGAAGCTTGTTTTGGTGCACCCTTTTCTTTTCCTTGACCAGTCAGATCCAACTCAACATTCTCATCGATCTTCTTCAAGTTTATCTTCCCCCTCTTCTTAATTCTTGGGGTTGAACCCATGATCAGAAGTTGAGATTCCTTATTCATGACCTTAACATCAGAGTCTTTAGATTCGGTCTGAGAAATCTGCGCCGCTTTTACCTCTTTGATCATGATGATCCTTGATGTATGTATGTAAGGTACTAAGGGATATTAATACGTTTTCTGGATGTTGGTGATTGGAACATGCATCACAGCTCCTACTGATGCTAAGAACGGTCTCCCCATAACTAGCGATCCTTCATAATTTCCATTTGTTTCAAGGACATGAAAATCAACAGGAACTATGTAATCTCCTACTTGCACCATTACATCAGCCACAAAACCACTTGAAGACACGATGGAATTGTTAGCCAATGCAAATGACATTCCCGAAGGTATGATATCCTTAAGTCCCAGCTTTTCAGCGACCATCTTTGACATGGCGCTAACATTAGCACCAGTGTCACAAAGCAATTCTTTGAAGAGGACCCCTTTAACCTTTACTGGAATCACAAAATCACATGGGTCCTCTAACTTCTGAAGTCTTCTTAATAGAAGAAATTGCTGAGAAATAGCATCATAGTACATGTGTTCTTCAGTAGGGACCTGAGGTCTATTGGGGCACGAGGTCTGAACTTCTAAAAGTTGCTTCGAGGTTTGTGCAGGTTTTAGAGATGGATCGATCGATCCCTGAGTGGATCGATCGATCTTGTTGTTCTTTGGAAATTGGTATGATGGATCACTCGATCTAGAATGGATCGATCGATCTCTGTTTACGCAAGCTTCTGATTTGGATGGATCGATTGATCCAATCTGGATACAAAAAATCTAAATACAAATGTTTGCATAAGGAATTCTATGCATCATATGTTGGAGATAAAATTTTAGAAAGATTGAAACTATTCGTTGCTTTCTTTTAAGATAAACTAGTAGACAATGAAGCCTGCTATTTTTTCATAGTTTGTCTTACTCTGATATAACACGTATATCATACAGAAATTACTTTTTTTAGTTTCTAAGTCGTGTAGATATAAACCATTGCATTCAGTATATGTCTTGAAATGTTGATATGGTACCAATTAGTTGTATCCGCGTCTTTAACTATAATGCAAATTTTGTATCGCATATACTATCACTCTGTTTATCCTTGCGAGATACAACATCCAATGGATTATAGTCTAAACTCTTCATCTCTTTTTTCAAATAATCTTTCGATCCATCATTCAATGTCTTTAAGCCTTTATAACACATAAGCTCTTTTTTTGTCAAACATGAGTGATAAAACTCATTGTAAATTATACAATTTCCAAACTTTGGGCTCCATCAACATAGTCTCCAGTTCACAAAAATAAGAAACTTTTGAGAATTCCCGTTTTATTGGATCGATCGATCCCTCCTTGGATTGATCGATCTGAACCCCTGAATCACTTCTCAAATTCCGAAAATCTGCAGATTTTGCAGAATCTTCATCCTTTTCACCGTAACTTGAGTTCATTTCCTTGCAATATCCCTTGGGATTATCTTCAACTTTTCCTGGTAGCATACCAGCTTTTCTTTTAACTGCTTCCGAAGTTTGAGCCACTTGTACATCTAGCTTCTTCACATGAGTAGACAAAGATTCAAATTTGTTATTCAAATCGTTATACATACCATCCAGCTTCGCATTCAGATTCTTTTCAGACTGCTGTTGACTCTCCAAGATCTGTTTCAGCATCAACTCCATCTTGTTCTCTTGCTGAACCTGAGGTTGAGCTACTTGTTGGAAACCAGGTTGAGAGGTTTGTTGAAAACCACCTGATTTCTGGACAAATTACTGTCCAGACTTCTACGCAAAGGTATTCTATTGGGGGAGGATAAGACTGATCTTGAGGATTCGAAACGTTTGTACTCCTCCATGATAGATTACCTTTGTTGTAACCTAGATTGTACCCTTGGTTGTAGACCCTTTTTCATTGGCTATTAATATAGCTAACCTCTTCTATGTTCTTATATTCATTGACTGCAAAGCAATCAGCTTCAACTTTCTCTACATCCTCAGCAAAACTGACATGCTTCTCAGTTTGTTTCTTTATAAACTGGGTAAGAAGCTCCTTTACCTCTGCTAATCCAGAAGAATCTGAAGTAGTTCGATCATAGTCAGGACAATGGTTGCTATTGCTAGCAGCAAGGTTGTCAATTAGCTTGTAGGCTTCATTCACGGGTTTAGTCATGTAATCGCTATTGCTAGCTGTGTCTAGAGAGAGTTGGTATCTCTGATCAATACCTCTATAGAAATTTTTGAGGAGGTTCAACTCATAAAATCCATGATGGGGACAATCCCGCATGTACTCTTTAAACATGTCCCAAGCTTCATAGAAGGATTCCACCGGTCCTTACTGAAATTGAGAGATCTTACTTCTCAAATTATTGGTTCTGGTGGAGGTGTAAAAGTGATTCAAAAACTTGGCTTTACACTCATCCCAAGTCTCTATTGAGTTAGCAGATAATGACTTAAGCCACCTCAAACCTCTATCAACTAAAGAATGATTGAAGAGCTTACAATGCACGAAGTCTTTAGAGACTCCATTCAGCTGAGTTATGCTGAAAATGTATTAAAAACTATCAATGTGATCCATAGGATGCTCAGTAGACAAGCCATAAATATGGTTTTGTCTTAGAACCTGGATCAGCTAAAACAGGAACTAGTAGTCATGTCTTTGAGGCTGTTGAGGGTGGAGAGCATTCCTATTGACTAGCAAAAGCTTCAGGGTTGTTGAAATCGCCAACTAGTACCCTGTTCTGATGAGGTGGGCGATTTTGATTAAGTCCAGAGGGGACTTGCTCGCCATTATCGCCATTACCTTTGCCTTATTGGCGTTTCCTCCTCCTTGATTTCCATCTCCTTCAAGATATATTGGCGGCACTTAATTGTCGTTTCCTCCTTGTTGGTTGAGCGCCAACTGTCTTATATGTTCAAATCCTGGAGGGTTTTGGACAATCGGAACCATTGGAATGATCGGATTATGAATAACGGTATCAGCCATTGTTGTGGATGAACTAGCGCTTCTCCGAGATTTTCGGTTTGAACAATCTAATCTTGCGAGTTCTTCATTTGTGAGGTTGAGAAATCCAGGTGATTTGTCAGATCTCCTGGTCATGCACCTTCAAAACAAAAACAAGAAGAAAGAACGAGATTAGTACTTAAAATAAAAATCCTAGACTAGACTCTAAGAAAAACTTAAAAGGCACTGTATTGGTCCCCGGCAACGACGCAAAAAATCGGATAGGTTCAGGTTTTAATCCTAAATATACACTACAGAGAACAAATCATCGTAGTATAGTAAATGTTCGAATCCCACAAGGACCAGATAGTGCGACTCTCAGTTAAAAATTGACTCTAGCTAAGATAAAATAAAAGAGGGATTGTTTTCGAAATGATTGAAAATTAAAGCGAATATAAACCAATGAAATAAAACGCTAGGCGATAGGGAAGTTCCACATGTATTCAGGTTTGAAGTTCATGTTGACAAGCAAGATTAACAATGAAAATAGTTCTCAACTCAAAAGATGACAATAGATTTATCTCCTCCCGAAGTATTAGATCCCTATGATAGAATTTCTAGAAATAAAGACTAACCTTCTCCAGAAATCTTAGATATCTAAATCAGACAATTAAATCATGCAGTGATTACATATTCGATATGTTCATAAGCATCAAAGACAATACTCCCGCAAGCAGAAACACTTATTCATCTAGACTATGTTAGATTAAATAAACCAAATCCCTTTGTATTTATTAACAAAAAATCATGAACTTGGTGATCAAGCTAATTCAAGCAATGATAACAAATCTAGACTAAGAACCTAAAAAATAAATCCATTAAAGTCAAAACCTAACCATTAAAACCTGTTTTCCCTGGAAAATCCCTAAAACCTAACAAAAAGACTACTCAAACATAGCCAAGAAAAAAAAAAAAAAACATCAATAGAGAAAGCATATTCAAAAACCAAATTTAATAAGATAGTAAGAGAGTTTAGAATTCTTTCCCAAATAGAATTGTCAGGATTCGTCTCTCTCAGAAAAGCTCTCAAAAATAATGAATTGTAAATTGAATTGTAAGTTGTGTGTTAAATAAAACTCTTAGCCTCTAGCTTATATAGAGTTTAAAAAGAATAACAAGAATATAAAACCTAATAAGGAAAACTAATGATAAGTCTTGAGGATGAAAATGTCTTTTTGGAAATCTTCAAATAATCTCGAGCATACGGATCGATCGATCCAATCTAGATCGATCGATCTAGTCCATCATGTGATGCACATATTTCTTCTGTGAGACAGCTTGACCAGTCTTCAGTAAAATCGCCTTAACTTTTGATTGCCTCAATGGATTGATCTCAAATCACTTTCATATGAAAGCTAACTCACGTAGACAGATTGAGTTAAAATCTCAGCTCATCGAAATAATAGCAACATCTCCAAATGTCGATTAAATNCCTAGACAGTTTGAGTTAAAATCTCAGCTCATCGAAATAATAGCAACATCTCCAAATGTCGATTAAATTTTGGCTCGTCTGCTAAACTATGCTTCTGCATCCGTCAAATCGCATCCATTTTGTGAACAAATACACATTTTTGCTCCAGAATGTCCAAAACACCTAGAATCACAAAAATATACTAAAAACACATGGAAAATATTTGAATGATGCCAAATAGAAAGTATAAATACCCACTAAAAAGCATCAAAATCGAGTGATATCAGTATACAACCTCTACTTTTGTTTAGGGTTACCTGATTTTGGGATTTTATGGATAAATAAACCTCAAACATTGACAAATCAGACTCCACAATTTGCAAATGTTTCACCATCGAGGATAGAGATTCACCTTCCCTTCTTCTCACTCAATATATCTCAACTTGATGTTCCTGAACAACGCAACAATTCACAAACTGATATTTCATGTAATGTAAATCCAACCACTACACCGGGAGTAAGTGTTGAGGAATTCATCAAGGTAATCTTTTTCGTGTAATCAGCATTGTAATTTAAACGATTGTATAACAATTATTGATATTCGTTAAAACGTACAAACTAGGTTTCTCCACTTTTGTATGTTGAAACCACAAAGGAAGCCAATATTTTATTGGATTTTTTAAACAGCTTATATAAACTGCCTCGTCAAAGGTTTATGGTGTTCGGTCCATTTAGCGAAGTGGATGGTATCAGACATCACAAACTACCAACATATAAGTTTTGAGAAGTTATTTTTTCCTATATAGTTCGTCTATCAAGTTTTGTATATCGAGTACTGGATATTTCATAATTACCAGCTACAAACCGTTAGAAAATCTAACATTAAAGTCGATGAAGATGAATATGAAATATTATTAAACATACGCGACCAGGCGAGAAAAGTACACCGGAAGAATCAAAACAAGGGTAAAGCAAATGATTCATTACCAAACACACCTCAAAAGATGCAAAAGCAGGAACAACCAAAAAGGAGTCCAGAAAATAAAGTCGTCAGAAGAAGTCACATGATAATTATGGAGCATGATACCTTCACCCCCTCCTACTAATGTACCAAAAAAAAAAAAACAACGAATAAACAAGTGACAAAAACAAGGAAAACTATCGTCTTACCAATTGTGGAAGGGGACAATGTATCTAAAATCACTATCTTTCCTATCATGTTGGAGTCAAAGCTTTTGAGGATCCCACACAAACCAAATGTGACTTATTTTGAATCGTCATTGGGACATCCATGTTAGAAATCTTTTCTTTGTTTAATATTTTTTTTCAAATTAGGATAAACGAACCAAAAAACCTAATTGGGTCAAGGTGTACGAGATTGGTGACAACGTTAGTGTGGAAAACTTTGTCTTCTGAACTCTATTTCAACCAATAGAGATTGGCAACCCAATGTAAATTATTAATAATTTTAAGGCAATTAGTAATTTCAGTTATTATAAGTAATTATTTCTTATATAGGCATTATTACTTTCTATCTTTGTGTTTCTCTAACGTCTTTTATTTTGTAATTACTAGGTCCTCGATATTGTTGTCTGTTTCATACAGAAATGACGAGATCCCCAATTGCAAGTTTAATTTTGTCCCCAGTATTTGGCTTCTTGAGTTGAGGCGTCTTTGGGCATCTTTTCAGCACACTATCGACAAATATAAGTTTCAATTCTCAACAACGTCAACACTGCCTATGTTAAAATTTCCAAATTGGTAAACCTATATCGATAGGATCTATAGCGCTATTCTAATTCGGACTGTACGTTGGGTTGGGCTGGCTATAGGCATCAACAAACTGTCAATAAAAGTTCTTGATTGTAACCATAACGAACTTTCAGACAAAGAAGTGCAACGTGAACTGAAGTTTCTATCCACATTATTTCCTTTCTTCATAAAAGGGCATGGAGTTGCGCTTCAATGCAGGGGAATTCGTTTGGACCCACTTCAAGTTAACTGGAATGAATTAGAAATTCATGTCGAAGAGCAAGGTAATTCCTTCCTCTACTTTATAAATAAAATTTTAATAATTACCTATTATGCTAAACATTCGCTTTCTTGGTTTATTTTTTGATGGTGTAACATCTATTGTACTAATGGAGCAACATGCTCTTGACCACATAGACGAATGCTCATTCTTGACAAAAAAATAGTAAATGTAGCAGCAATGAACAATGGGATGGAAGCATTTAGCTCCATGCTTCCTCCTCCAACTTCACCATTAAGAAATCCCCATAGATGAACTTCATTGCAGCCCTCTTAACTAAACTTTGTCGTTCTTTTCTTTCACTTTGAAGATTCACATTAATTGTCTTATTTGACTGGTTTTATTTTCTATTAAGAAACACTTTACTTTGGAATTTATTTAGTTTGACTATTTTGACGCGTAGCCGGAGTACTATTTATAATCCAAATAGAGGTTAAAGGAATACGAACATAGTAGATTTGTATAGAGAAATACAGGAAATTAAACTGATGAACAAAGGCCTGCAACCTTAGATAATTTTTACAAAATGGCTATGTAATAGCATAACTGAAGAAAACCACGAATATTGAGTTAAAGTTTAACAAAAAGGTCAAACATGTTATACTCACTACCAAAACCCATAAACCGGCTACTTATGGCATCATCTAATATCTTCACGGTACTCATCAAAACTTGCTTTGTGTCCCCACCTAACAACATAGAACCCTATATCTTTTTGCGACGACTCGCTCGGTTATGTCCAGACCTATGGCAACGAGTACAAAGCCTCACTCTCAATATCTTCATAAACAAAAAGAAGGAATTTCATACAAGTATCCATTCATCTTAAATATAAATCATTATTAGGTAACTACAAAGGTATCTTGAACTCCCTTCGAGACCGAATTCTGACTTTTCTTGGCCTATTAAACGGTTTCTTTACCCTTGGTGAAACTAATCAACACCCTCATTCAAGGATAATCTAGTTAAAACATCTCCTCCAACCGAGGGGATTGGATAAATGTTTTCTGCATATACAGAAACCCATGCTTCATTGTAATACTGACTAATAACCATTGGTTCGGTTGGCATGTCTAAACGCAGTGCAATTGCAAATGTATGCGAGCAAGGAATTCCAATAGTTTCAATTTCCTTGCAACTACAACCTTATCATCAAAGTCAACTAAAAACAATAACTTTTTTTGTTGACACTTGGAACTTTGTTAGGAAGATACATTTTATAAGCATTTCCATACCTGCTTCAAAATTTCTTTCAACCCTCTCCCTAAGTTCCTGTGCAAGGCAACCATGTATATTTTTTCCTTTTGCTTTTTCCCTTCTAATTGCAAACCAACTCATCATTTTCGTTTTGATGTATTCTAACATAGTCACCAAAGGAAGTTATCTCTCTTCCTTTAAAACATTGTTCCAGGATTCTGCAATGTTGGAATCCATTATATTATAGTGTTTCTCCTGAAAATGAGAACGGCTCCAGAGGGCGAAACCTATCAAAAATTACCATGTAAAGTGTAGATCACAAATAAAAAATTGTAAACATGTTCGGTGGATGGTATACCTATATCCAGTAGATACATGGCACAAGCTGGGATTGTATTTTGTATTTTCAAAAATCTCTTGTTGAAATCATCAATGGTGTACGATATTCCAGCTTTCATCATTAGGAAACCTAGGTTTTTAGAATCAAAATTTGCGTGAACATTGCGGTACATATGTACCGTGAAGCATACATGTCTCACTCTAGTGTATACCTACAAATGCAAAGGCGTGTATCAAAAACATGTATTTAATCTATCAAATAGTATATGACATACGTTTATAGTTTTGATTAATACCTTTGTAAACCTGGTGTATATACTTGTGTGGCATATGATATTATCGCCATATCGGTTGAGTCATGCATGAAGGTTTTCAATCTATGGAAAAACCACTCCCACGACTCGTCGTTCTCAGTGTCAACAATTCCATAAGCTAATGGAAAATTTTGAAAATTTCCATCCTAGCACACGACAATCAGCATAATGCCCCGTACGTAGCTTTAAGTGAGCTTACATCAAAAAGCACAACCTTCCTTATATGCACGAATCCCTTAACACACGTTCCAAGTGCAATGAAATTATATTTAAACTTTATTGACCAACAACTTCCGTTATGAATTCCATATAACATTTACTCCCTTTGTTCGTACGTTCAACAAATTCCATGTAATTTGGCATGACTGCATAACTTCCAGCGACTATACCTAAGGACTTGTCCATCGCAAGCTCTCTCGTCCTCCATGCTTTCCAATAAGAGAAACTAACGTGAAAATCATCTAGCATAATTTTACTTAAGGAAGAGGGTGTTGGTCCCCACTTTATACCTAGGTAATGCTTCACAACAAGTTATGGGATTACTTGTGTTGTAGCCAGTTTATGGTAATGCCGGCACGCCTCAACTGAACAAGAATGCTCCAAACGAGCTTGTCTTATTTGGAAAAAATTTCAGAGCTATCAAGCTTGGTAGCGTAGATTCGCCATGGGCAAATGTTTGAAGTGCACTTGAAGACCACGAAATGAGGTGACGACCTTGTTGTTTTGAAGTTGAACTTTCTGTTTGTATCATTTATTGCAATTTTTATTTTGCAATCCACTTTGTTCTTGAAGACCCTACCAACAAAAATTTTATCACCCTCATTAGTTATGTCAAATAGAGCTGCATCAACTCATGCACAAAAATTGAAGAAAAAGATTAAAAGTTGGTCATTTATGGGTTTGGATAGTGAGTATAACATATGGGTTTTGGTAGTAAATATAAACCGACTTCTCACACCTACCTAGACGTACCTTCAATACATAAATCATTGAAAACATGAGGAGCATCGTGACTAAACAGTGTCGGGTCATTGATGTCTTAAAAAAAGGTTTCGCTGTGAAATATCATCCTCAAACCAAGGGGCAATAGCAAGTTGAAAAGCTGCTCTTTTGCACCATCAGTTAATCATTGCTCGATTATGATGACATTTCAAACAATCGTCTCACAAAATTTTTTTTCTCTTTTTCAATCATAATTGCGTTCTATGGAACATTAGTGCACATACCCACCATTTGTTTTTGCAGAGGTAACATTCTCATATCGTATCTTGGGAATCAAAACTTCCATTCTCTGGATATAGTGGTCCCTTCCATCTATCGTTATGATAACAAGACTTTTCGGTCTTGTTTTGTGAGATCAATTCCTTATCTACACAATCATGTCATTGTAGCATAGATAAGGTCTCAATCCATGTGGGTGTAATGCTAACAATATGGATGTGAATGGAACTACTAATTCAAGCTAAATATAAGAATGGGGGTTTTACTAACAAGTCATAAACAAAAAAAGCATGCAAAAAAACTAAAACAGAAAACATGAAACAAATACTAACATGCGTTGGCAAATACTAAGCATAAATAGCAAGAAAGTAAAATGGGTAAAGATGCAATCAAGTGGGAAGCAGTTCCTGAGGACAAGGGTAATTGACTAGAAATCCTTCCTGAACTACCTAAGCACCTAATTTACCTCAAAAAATGAGCTAACCCCTAGACAACAAATTCATATGCAACCAATTCCAATGTCTTGGTAAATGGTTTCAAGCAAAGCAATCACCAGACCTAACTCTCGTTAACGGTACACTACTAAGCAAGCCTGATGAACCAATCTACTAAAGCCAATAAGAACCCTAAACATTTAATCTCTTAGGCTACGATGTGCAAATCTTTGAAATCACCATGTTCAGGCATTTCATTGAACACCTTCTGAGTGCTGAAATGCCTAAAATAAGATTTCAATTGATCAGAAAGAAATCAGCATGAAGAGAAATGAAACAGAAGGGATCTAGATGAAAATCAACTTAGGCACTTAGGAAGAACATGACAGCAACAATAGTCTACCCCATCCTAAGGAACCTAAGGAAACTACTCACTATGCATGTTTGGTGCAAAATCAGTAAAAAACATGAAGATCAAAAGTCAAAGATGATGAACACCAAAAACACTAACCCAGAAAAACAGAGTATCAATGAAACAGTAACGAAAACATAGGAAGTGATCAAGCTAAAAACAAGATTAAAAGCATAAAAACGTAGATCAACATGCACTAGATAGTTCACAGCCCTAATCTAAGCATGAAAATGAAGAAAACAGAAGATAAACATAAACTTAAGGAAAATATGGGTTTAGAACATGAAGAACATCAAGAAAAAAAAGAGAGAAAATAAAACCTAAGGCTAAAGCTAAAAATGGCAAAAAGTAAGAAAATTCTCAAAATGGAGGCGTCTAAGTCTTTTTATAGTGTTTGGAGAAAAGCCTTAANGAGAGAAAATAAAACCTAAGGCTAAAGCTAAAAATGGCAAAAAGTAAAAAAATTCTCAAAATGGAGGCGTCTAAGTCTTTTTATAGTGTTTGGAGAAAAGCCTTAAAACACGTAAAAGACAAAAAGCAATCATTAAGCTGGGTCTGGTCCATCCTGATTCGAAGTTGGTTGGGTCGGAGCTGCTTGGTTCAATCGTGATGTGATCGAGCCATGTAGAAGACATGATCGAGGAAAAAGGGTGCATGATCGAGGTGGCCAAGGAAGGTGTAGATTGAGGCGGCCAAGGAGACTTTCGACCGAGCTGTGAAATCGAGGTGGCTCGACCACTTGGCTCGATCATGGGATCAAGCCAGCAAGAAGCTGCTTGTGATCGAGGTTGCTTGATGGTATGCTCGAGATGCTTGGCCTGGACATCGAGCCATGTCCATCGAGTTCCTTGGTCGGGACTGAGGTGAAGTGTGCGCGTGTGATCCAGCCATCTTTGCCTTGGCTCGATCACGTGACCAAGGCGAAAGGCCAAGATGGTCGAGGTGAGCTTTGTTCGATGGAGAAGCATTCTGGCTTGATGGTGAAGTTGGTCCGTCTTGTGCATTTCCCTTTTGTTTTCAAAATTGCAATAACGTTGTGAAAGCTCCCGAAAGTCCTGAAAAATCTCCTAAATGTATATGTATGCAAGTGTTAATGCAGAACTTCCTAAAACATGCAAACTTGCTAATAACGTCCATGGATGCAACATATGCACAACTAAAAGACACTAAAATAATGCTAAATGACTTCTTAAAATCACTAAAATACAGAGACATCAACTCCCCCAAACTAAATCCTTGCTTGCCCTCAATCAAGTAATTCAGAAGTCCGAACGAGAGGTTTGAAAGTGGGAACTCAGAACCAAAATATGCTGCTAACACAGGTAATATAATGTCCAGCTTACTAGTTCTAGAACGAAATCCTAAACTCGTCCTACTTAAAAACCTTAGCCATACTCATCACAGCTCATTACAGTTCATTTCCAACTTCCATAATGCATTCAAATTCATTTACCCCTTTAACATTCATTAAGCAGGAACCATGGATCAAGTCATGTGCGTTCAATGAACTCATTTGGTCAAGGGACATGTTAAGGAGTAAAGATGACCACTTCATGCAATGGCTAACAATTCATAATAGGGTTATCTCAAAAGGGAATGAGCTTTAGCATAAGGCTTAAGGTAAGAACACGTAGACGCATACGGAAACAGAACCTCATCTACCCAATACTAATGAAATCTAAGTTTTCCTGATTCTACCCGGTAGGAGACCCTATTTCTACCCTTATTAAAATTCAAAGTGATCTTACTTGTTCACGTTTTTTCCTTTTTCATCTTTTCCTTAGCTACTCTTTGGAGAGGGTTCTTCTTATTTGACTGCTAGCGGATTTAGAAACTTCCTTACTTTGATGCTTATGGCTTTTGACCTTTTTCATTTGCACTAACTTCTTGGGTTTTACCCTTTTCAATTCATTGTCATATCCTTTTCTTATTATGCACTAACCATACTTCCTTTTCATATCATTGTTTTCCCAAACCCTTTACTAGCACATTCCGTTTCTTTTCCATTCATATCCTAAGGTCCATTACTCTACCCTTTCTTTTACTAGCTACCCACATCCTTTCATTCATTTCCAAACCAACCCAACACCCAAAATCGAATCTCACCTAGTGTTATCTAGTCCAAAAACCGTGGACTAGAACTACATGATATTCCATTCCTGTCAGTTCAAACCTAACACTTTCTACCAAGCTCATTCCATAAAAGA
>OVBE01007463.1:0-10886 GCA_900406425.1 Iberis pinnata
ATAACTACAACGATATGATAGTGTAATAGGAATTGATAACGTTTTCACACCGAAAAACAGTCGGGAGAGATCCGCACAACTCCAAGAAACAGTCGAAAGTTTATCACCATATCCGAGATGCAAAGTGGATGCATCCTGGGTGAAAAAATCTGACTTTGTGTGGGTGGGGGTTGTGTGTTCGAGCTTGAACTAGGGATTCGTACCTTCGGTTCGTTTGGGATAATCCAGATTTTATTCCCCCTAAATGCAGGATTCAACATCTTATTATGCGCAATGAAAAACTCTTTGTAACTAGGTTTTAAATTATGTCATTTCAATCGGACTGTCTACAGCTTGTGAATCTGATAAATGAAGAAGAATGACCATCTTTGGTCTCTGAATGGAATGAATTTGAATATTTACCAGTTTTATTTTCCGGGTTTGCTATTTCTTTTGTTGCAAGAAATTTTAATGTAATAGCTGATCTTGTAGCTAAGGGAACTTGAACTCAAAGCTCTACGGGTGCAGATGGTTGCAACCAAAAACAATTAGTGGAACAAAATTGAAAAATGATGGTGAAATAAATATTTGAGGGAAATTGGCAGTTACATTCCTCTACAAATTTGAAGGTAAATATTTTTTGGTGGGAGGAAAACATATTTTCTCAAATTTTTGACAAATGGTTAAATTATGGAGGAATATCATGGAATTATGTTTTCCTCTAATTTTATTCCTCTAAACTACAAACCATTTGCACCCTATATTTTCCCATGTAAACTTTTTGGTTCCGGGGTGGTTGGCTCAAAAAGCTAACATATTTACCCTGAATTAATAATACGGCTCCTCGGGGACTATAAATAAATTTAAGGACTAGATTAGTACTATTATTTAGATGGATATAATGTTAAATTTCATCTAAATCATTTAAAAAAATATTTAGCAAAATAGTTTCAACACAATATACTACCACAAAAGTGTTATCTTATAGACATCGACTTCACAACCCTCTAGCATCAAAACCAAATTTGACAGTGGCATAAGTTCTCTCGACATTCTACCGACCACAACATCGCAGTCTTTATAGTTCAGATGGTAACACAAATATAACAATAGCATAAAACCAATAAACTATATAAATCATGGTTCGTTTATGAAAAAATAATGCTACTCATATCAACACGACCAAGCCCAGTTTTAAGCCCATATTGAAGTCGACAATATGAGGCCCATATTGACGTCGACAATATGAGGCCCATACGGTCTTTGAATGATCTTCATCACCGTGCTCTCTTTGATTGCGGTGGACTAACGGAGAAAGGTCGAAGAGGTTGATCATCTCTGATCGTCGACAATGGCGCAGATCCCCAACTTGGATAATGCTCCTCTCAATCTCAAATTCTTTAGGTCAGTCGATTTTCATACTTATTAGTTGAATTGATCGTTTCTCGTCTTCCTTTCATATGTTGCTCATTTCTTATTCAGGGAGAAGTCTCAGAGGGAGCTCGTTAACTTGCTTAAAGACGTAAGTCTTGTTAGTCTCTTTTTATATGATTCTGAATGTATTAGTTGCTTTGAAATATCAAATTTGAATTTGTTTTTATTGGGATGTTGGGAGAAACGATAAGAAATTTCCGAATTATCATCGATTTAAACACACTCTTGTTTAGAATTTGAATTTGAAACCACTGCTTTATCTAGAAAATTGAGCCAAAATTTGCATGATCGGGAATTTTTAGGACGAATAAACTTCGGAGTTCCTCAAGACTCTCTATATTTTTCTTCTTCTAATATCTCTTCGCTGCCTTTGATTGTAGATTCGTGGAAGTAAGTGTCTGGTTATTGATCCAAAGCTCAGTGGTTCCGTTTCATTGATCATCCAGACGTCTACGCTAAAGGTAATTTAAGTATTCTGGTCTTACTTTGGTTCTATGGAATGATTAGCTTTGGGGAAATTTCTAAAATTGAAATGCCATCCTCAGCGTTTTCAGGATTGAAGATCCATAACCATGTTTAGGAAAGGATGTTATTTTCTTCTTCTAATGGTTGAATTTTGTATTAACATTAGTGGTAATCTGTTTTCTTTTCCACTTAACAGGAACTTGGTATGGAATTGCGACATCTTTCTGCTGAACCAGTTCAGACTGAATGCACGAAAGTGCTTTATCTTGTTCGTTCTCAACTCACTTTTATGAAGTTCATAGCTTCTCACATTCAAAATGATATTTCAAAAGCGATTCAGAGAGACTACTACGTTTACTTTGTACCTCGTAGGTCAGTTGCGTGTGAGAAGGTATGTGGTTATTGCCATCCTAAATACTATATGTGCTTCAGTTTTTTGTTGTACCACCTGTTAAAATAAAGGGTAATAAATATTTTATCCTGCTGTTTCAGATTCTTGAGCAGGAAAAGGTTCATAGCCTGGTTACAGTGAAGGAGTTTCCCCTGTATATGGTCCCCCTAGATGAGGATGTGATATCATTTGAGCTTGAGCTTTCTGAAAAAGTGTGTAGAACCCTCATGGGTCTAATTCGTAGTCTTGTACTTATAACTTCATGTGCCTTTGTCCTCGAGGCCTTAAATTCATATGTTTCTTATATATCTCGTTTACTTGGTTTTTTGAATGATAGGATTGCCTTGTGGATGGTGATGTTAGCTCACTTTGGCATGTCGCAAAAGCCATACATGAGCTTGAGGTTTGAGTACTTCTGTATCCTTTACATTATGATCCACAAAATGCTATCACACTACTAACTCTTATCTTAGTTTTCTTTTGGAGTTATATCGAAAGTGAGGGCAAAGGGAAAAGCATCAGTTCGTGTTGCAGATATACTAAACCGTATGCAAGTGGAGGAACCTGTCAATTCGAATGATGTAAAATTTGCATCAGTGTTCTTGTATTCAGTGACTTGGCTATTATATTGCCGCAAATGCTTTTTTTTTTTTTTTCTTCACTATTCTAATTATTAAATGACGTATGTTTTATTTTAGGTGGCAAGGCCTGAGGTGGATACACTCATTTTATTAGATAGAGAGGTAAGATTATTATGTAGTATCCCGTTATATGATTTACTTAAATAGTATGCAATTCCAGAGTTGAATGTTTACGGTTACTGTCGGATGGCAAAACTGGGAAGTTGGTAATATATCTTATGTTACACAAAGAACGGATGTGCTAAATGCTAATCTGCATATAAAGTTAAATTGTTAAAGAGTTAGAGAAACTTGATACGGACTATCACAGCCAACAAATTTCAGTACGTTAGATTGGCATTATACTTACTATCTGAATGGTTATTGATAATCATTCGCAGATGCCAGTCTACGTGTATTGAGCTAATAGTTTGTAGGAAGGTTCATGGTTTTGGTTTTATGAAGTTAAAGCTTGCATCCATTAGATAATAGATAGAGGCTGTGCTACATTACCTTTTAGTCTGAATACCATCGGTCATTTTTATTCCATACTTTGAACTAAAAACTATGTAATGCATACCTGTAGAAAGATGTGTTCACACGGCGCCACCAGATTTCAACTTTTACTTTTCGGTTTCAGGTTGACATGGTTACTCCAATGTGTTCCCAGTTAACTTATGAAGGCCTATTAGACGAGGTAAGTGAAAAAAATAATAATAGTAATCTTGCACTTTATTATAAATATAATCTTGCTGGCTGGGAAAATGGTGAACATTTTACCTTTTCTGGGAGGGATACTGACTTGTGTATCCTGGTTTTACTATAATTTGAGTTGTATTAAGTGTTGTCTTTACTCCTCGCATAATAAATTCCTAAGAGTGAGAGAAATTAGTTTCAGCGGACTTTGTCATTATCTTGCTGAGTTTATGTACTTTTCTGAAATTTGGGGAAGTTCAAACAATGGCATCGAACTATGTGATTTCATTAGTTGCAATGTTTACAAGCATTCACACAATATGGATACAAATTAAGCTGGTCGATTGGGTTTTCTTTGAGCTGACTCCAACCTTTATTTAAAGTTTTTGCACATCAGTAATGGAGCTGTCGAAGTTGACTCATCAGTGATGGGTGCTCAGCCGGAGGGGAAGAAGATGAAAGTTCCCCTTAATTCAAGGTAAGTTGCTTGCTCATATATAAGTTCTTCATCCGTGTGAGAAAATTTTCTATCGCACTGCTATATGATTTCTTTGAGTATTTTTGATGCATGGAATAGAAATTGTGATTTTCTTGGATTGAACAAACACACTGTTTTTCTACTATTCCTATATATTAATTGGTTATGCACAAAAAAGAGCGTCCTAAACTGGTAGCTAGATTAGAATTTCCAAGCCACTTGTTGTGCGTTTGTCTAGTTCTTCCATAACCTTTTAAGTATCTAAGAAATGTCGACCTAAAAACAATATTTATTTACCAACAAACACTTCCAGTTATAGGACACGTTCGAGTGTTTACTTCTTTCTTAAATGTTTAATTTTCAGTGATAAATTGTTCAAGGAGACGAGGGATCTCAACTTTGAAGTCGTTGTGCAGGTTGACCTTTGTCCTTTTGACTTCCGATTTTTGAAACGTAGGATTCTGTTTCCTTATATACCAGAGGCAGTATGATTGTAGGTTCTACGAGAGAAAGCAACATCCATGAAGGAGGACTATACTGAAATTAATTCTGTACGTTCTTGCTCTCTTCCTGTAGGTAGACTTGTATTCATGGTATAAATTATGCCGTTATGGTACATACATTGTCTTCAAATCTCTTAGCCAACAATCAGGCATGTACTTTGGCACTTAAATAGTTACCAAATTAATGTAGAACCATTTTATGCCTAAAAACTGTCAGCCTATCCATACATTTTTTAAGTGGTGTATAATAATATAATGCACAGACCCAGACAGTTTCTGAGCTAAAGGACTTTGTCAAGAAGCTTAATTCGTTACCGGAGATTACTGTAAGTATTGCCTTGTTTCTTCAAGTTCCATTTCTTTTATCTCGCAGATGCTTCAAACCACAAAGAGTTTCATTTTAACTTAATTAGCTATGATTTTTTTTTTCTTTCCCAGAGGCACATACATCTTGCCCAGCACCTGACAACATTCACATCCAAGCAGTCATTTCTTTCGCAACTTGATATGGAACAGACACTTGTTGAGGCAGAAAGTTATGACATGTAAGTTTTTTCTTAAGGAAACACTTCAATTGTATCTAAAACTTCCATTCAAGAGGGTTTCATTACTCGTTCTGTTACAAGTGATGTGAAAATATATTATGATGATGGCAAATTCATATGTAAATCTATTAAATGATTGATTATTACTTACTGGAGTTTGTAAATGCAGATGCTTTGAGTATATCGAAGAAATGATATATAAACAGGAGCCTCTCACTAATGTCCTACGTCTAGTAGTCCTACTTTCTGTTACAAACTCAGGGCTACCGAAAAAGCAGTTTGATTATATAAGGCAAGTTAAGCTTGCATCAGTAGTTCTGCATTATGTATTTCAATTATCTGTTTGGTTTTAGTCTTATCTTGTCTTCGTGTCTCAACTTCCAGGATGGAACTACTCCACAGTTATGGATTTGAGCATGTGGCCACTTTGAACAACTTGGAAAAAGCAGGATTGTTTAAGAAGCAGGTTTGTTTTTTCTTGCCTTCCTCGTAGAATAAAGAAATTTTTGGTTAACAGGTCTGACATTTAATGGCTTCTTGTATCGTCATTTGGTTCCTGCAGGAGTTTAAAAGCAACTGGCAGACAGTGAAACGTACCTTAAACCTTATAGTTGAAGACACTGATACGTCAAGGTGATATTCTTCTCGCTCAAGTTGTCTCCTAAGTTGTGATCGAGATGTGTAGTAAAAAATGCAAATTTGATATATGAATAAAAACACGCAAGAAAGGTCTTTCTCTAGTACTGTATTCACAGATACATCTGTTAAGCTCACAACAGCATTAGTTAAAGTGTTAGATTTCAAAGAGACCTCTCTAATCTCTAATGCCTGACTCGAGAGCTCTTTTTTGGCTTGACATTTTTGTTGATTTACGAAAATTACCTCTTCCCTGGTTGAATATTACACAGTTATCATAGCATTAGTAATCTGTTTCCTCCTTGTTTCTCTTTGGTATTTATATTTTGGGGTCCCATTTCGTGTTTCAATAGTAATCATTTACAATTTTACATACATCTGATTTGGTAGGCGTCAACAACTTGTTCTAAATAAATATCTTGTGCAGGCCCAAGGATATCGCTTATGTCTACTCTGGATATGCTCCTCTTAGCATCCGTCTTATCCAACAAGCTATTCATTCTGGATGGTTAGTCTTGTTTTGCATTCTACTAGGCATAACTTTAGCTTTCCGAAATAATTAAAATAACCATGAAGAGAAATTTTAGATTCTGCTCAGATTCAATTTGAGAAGCTTTAAGTGAGGAGTCAAATAAAAACTTAACATAAGAAAAAGAACTTTAAGGGAACTTTGACTAATCCGTTATATGAATGTTGCCATACAGGCGTCCTGTGGAAGACATTCTGAAACTGTTGCCAGGACCACATCTGGAAACTAAAAGAGTCAGGACACTTTCGCCTTTACCCAATTTAGGAAGATAAATAAAGCTTCCTATATTTCCGGCTATTATATATTGGGTTTTCGATTATATTTTTTTATATCAATATTTACCATCTCTGTGCAGAGTGGATTCCCAAGTAGTCCATCAGTTGATTCATTGCATGGAGCTTCGAATAGGTAAGTTTCTCCTTAACATTTTAGCTTGTTACTGCGATCCCGAAAGTAGTTTCTTCAAAACGATAAAATATTGAATTGTCGTAATGTGAGACATGAATTACAGGGTTGCTGATGGAAGACGATCAATTGTTCTTGTTGTCTTCATTGGAGGTGTAACCTTTGCTGAAATCTCTGCTCTACGGTTTCTGGCCTCTAAGGTATATTCAAACTTCAAGAGTTTATTATCAAAAGAAACCCTTTTGGTTTTTGGCTTATTTTTGCTAAATCCTCCTTCAATCGCATCTTTTTCAGGAAGGAATGGCCTATGATTTGATTGTTGCTACAACAAAGATCGTCAATGGCGCAACATTAATAGAAACATTCATGGAAAAACTTGGCTGATCCGTAACAGCGTCTTATGTTTCATCTTCTAACTCGAGTGTGTTCGTGCATGTTTTTATTTAATTTATTGTACGTCTTTGTTTGTCTTCTTCTGGATCATTTTGGTTGCACAGAGAAATGGTATTCTTCTATTGTTGTAGTGTATTTGAGGTATATTTTTGTGGTGAGATACATTGTGATCTTATATACAAATTCAACAATGTTTCTTTTTAATGTATTTCACTTCAATTTCTGTAAATTAATTTTGGCTTTACTTCTCCCAAATTCATGTAAACCAAACACAACTCAGATATTGCAATAAAGACAACAAGAACAATTATTGTTCTCTTTTATCAAATCTACTTTTTTTGAGGAAGTCTTGTTTTATACACAAACCCGAGTAGAAAATTACACAGAACATCGTTGCATAAGATTCTTTAGTCAGAGTCAATTGAAAAGTTTCCTATACATATATAATCTATACTGTTACACACAAATAAGATTCAACAAAAACGATACTTTCATGGAACAGTAGTAGATTCAATAACACCTTCAATTTGTTGAATAAGCTCCAACAAGCTCCCAGCTTTCCTCTTTGCTCTATCAGTTCCATTCTCAGTAAGCTCCTTCAAAGCAACATCTGCACCAGCCTCTCTTGCTAAATTCAACCTCTCCATATTCCCAACACATAGATACCAAAGTATTGCTGCAGCATTTTCCCTGTTCCTTGGTGACCCTGTCCTTATAATCTCAACCAAAACCGGTATCGAATCTGCTTCAGCTATTGCTGCTTTCCCTTCTTGGTTTGTCGAAAGAATTGCTAGAATCGCCAAAGCTTCATCCACCATCCCTCCACCTGCATCTTTCAGTAAGCTTGTTAGAGGATCAACAATGCCACCTTTAACCGCCCTTGATTTATTTCCTTGGTATATACATAGATTGAAAATTGCTGTTGCCGCGTCTTTTTTGCCTCTTCGTGTTCCTTCTTTAAGCAAGCTTATAAGAGCTTGGATAGCTCCTGCAGCACCTATTGCTACTTTGTTTTCATCTATAACAGATAAACTAAAAAGAGTCGCAGCTGCATTCTCTCTAGCTTCCATGCTTCCGTTTTTTAGCACTTCTACTATTTCCGTTATAGCTCCTGCATCAACAATGGCTCCTTTGTTACCTTCATTTATCGAAAGATTGAGAAGAGCCGTCACAGAATGTTCTTGTGTACGAGGATCTGGTGAAGATAGAAGCTCTACAAGGAAAGGTATGGCTCCAGCTTCAGCAATACAAACTCTGTTATCTGCATTCCTCTTGGCTAGTAACCGTAACTCTCCAGCAGCAGCTCTTTGCTGTTCTGTAGTACCATTTTCCAACTTTTCTAATAAAGCACGGACAAATGTTCGATCACAATCTGAAGAGCTGCTTCCTCCTGGTTTTGTGGTTTTGTAGCTCCCTTGATTTTGCAGAAGCTCAATACCGTTGCTCTCACACCATAGAGAGATGAGACTCTTTAGCACGTAATTAGGGGTTAATCCAGAATGCAAAAGTGTCTCTTGAGATTTAGGACAGGTTTTATGACCAGCATCAAGCCACTTCTGGATAGATGATCTTTCATATGTCTGCATGGGTAAGAATATCAGCTAAGTGTAATAATCAAACTCACTACAATGCACAAGGAACTTTCAAAAGCAGACCTGTCCAGTAGACACGATAACAGGATCTTTCATCAACTCAAGTGATATCGGACATCGAAAATACTCTGGTATAACAGGAGAATGATGTCTCAAAATGATCTTGTTGCCAGTGGATGTGTTAGGTTCTGAACTTTCCATTGTTGCACGGTCTATTAGCATTTTAAGAAGTGAGGACATCCTCTCAAAACAGTCATCAGGATCTCCATCATTTAAAATAAAATATTCATGTATTGCTTGTGATTCTTTCTTCAGCTCATCAATGGTACTTAGTTGGAGTTCTTGTGATAGTCTTTTGAGGATTCTAGGGTCAGGATCAATTACACTCTCTGCTCTAGCTAGATCATGGCTAAGCTGCATATCAGACTCCTGCCGTTTTTCCTTTGCTCTCCTAAACTGAAAATGCAGAAGCTGTACCTAAAAAATTCAGAGACCATATCATAAGATTTCAGATTTAATTGACAATGTAAAAAGATCCCTTTGTGTGTTTAACATTTTAATTTGCAAATTATTGTCTTCAACCCATAAAACGAATGCCTTGAGAAGTTACCTGTTCTCTGACCTCCTCTGATACTTCAATCTCATCATAAGGAATCTGATTTAAAGCTGCTTCTATCTCGACTGTCACATCGTGTAGCTTCTTCACAACTGAATCCCTATGGAAGATCTACTAGCAGATATAACAAAATAACTCATCAATCACCAAAGCAATGGTAACTATGATTAAATATTTTGCAGAACATAAAAGCCAAATCAAAGGAAATGCTAGTGAATCTGAAACCATGCCACCATGATGGCCATAAACAGAACATTATAATCGCTAAGAAAATATTCAAAAATATGAACTTTCACATATAACTCAGAAATGTAATAGCTTTTGGCCGTTCTCCTGTAATGGCAGACTCAATTCAATCATAAGTCATCCCAAATTCTGGATATTATTACATAGCAAAACCCTAAACACCAAAGTTCTTAAACCCTCGAATTGAAAACAGAGGAGTTTGCAGTAATGAGTAACCTGAAAAAGTTTGCTTCCTCTATTGATGGATCGAAAAAGCTCCAGACTTGAATCAAGAGCGATTTTCAGAATCTGGAACCCGGGAAAGTGTTCTTCCTTGAATTCATCGTTAAGGTCAATGAGTTCCTCGAAGAAAGGGCTTAGAAGCGTGATCCTACGAACAAGATCGCCTTGGATCTTACCGAGGAAACCTTTAGAAGAGGAAAACCCAGAAATTTCGTTGATTGAGTCAACGAGTCGAGTCATGAGCTCCGCGTGAGAAGAACTCGATAACTCCATCGTTAGATTTTGGTCTTGAGAAAGCTTTTCTTTTTATAGAAATGAACAATAAGCAGAATGGATCCATTACAACTATTATTGCTAAATCCTACTCGTTATTGGTTCGGTATATTACCATCAAAAGGCGACGCCGTTTCGGTTCACTTAAGCATGCGTGCAATTCGATGATTTTGGTAGAGCACAACAGAATGAATGGACTTATTTTGGAAAGAGTAAAGCCCATTCTTAACTGAGCCTAGAAGTAAGTCTCACTTACGAAACTCAAAAAGATTTCACGAGTCCTTTTTTCATTTTTTGAATTTTCGCCACCTAGACTTACGTGACTGATTTTTCACCGTCGATTAGTTATATTACGATTTTGAATGACCAAATCTTAGTCGTTAAAACCTTCTTTTCTTTTAAACGGTCTCTCTTCTCCTAAGTAGCATATATAACATATAAAAAATTTTAAAATAAGATCTTAATAAAGAAATACAAATTTAATACATGAGTGACTTTTTGAAAATACAAAACTCAAATGTTAAAAATAATATATAACAAATATATAAATATTGTATTCACCAATTTTATTTTATTTATATAAAAATAAATAAAATTATTCAAAATAAAAATAAGTCAATACAAATTATATGAACCAAATAATAATCAGAATTATTTTGGTTATGGTTTTCTAAGTTATTAAAAAAATAGAAAACTGTTATTTGATTTTTGTAAATATGGCAAAAACATATTTGAAATATATCAATATTCTTAATAATTTATTTATTGTAATTTCAATTATGGAATCACAACAGTTATAGCGCTTCCCATTTTTGAAATCGATGTTTCCAAAGCGCTTTTAAATTGATAATTTTTGGAATCGC